>CAEGAD010055233.1:0-67690 GCA_903067055.1 Poeciliopsis paucimaculata
GAGTTTTGTAGGTTAAATATCACATTAAACTGAGTTTTGTAGGTTAAATATCACCTTAAACTGAGTTTTGTAGGTTATATATCACATTAAACTGAGTTTTGTAGGTTAAATAGTAGGTTAAATATCACATTTAACTGAGTTTTGTAGGTTAAATATCACATTAAACTGAGTTTTGTAGGTTAAATATCACCTTAAACTGAGTTTTGTAGGTTAAATATCACATTAAACTGAGTTTTGTAGGTTAAATACCACATTAAACTGAGTCTTGTAGGTTAAATATCACATTTAACTGAGTTTTGTAGAATAAAAATCATCTTTAACTGAGTTTGGTAGGTTAAATATTAAAAATGTTTTATTTGCATTGTTACTTGACTTAATGTAATTTTTGATTGTTGATTCTATGTTGCATGACTTTTTGTGTTTATTATGTAAAGGACTTTGAAATGCCTTGCTGCTGAAATGTGCTGTGCAAATAAAATTTGATTGATTGGTTGATTGACACCCTCTTGTGGTGAAAGTTATGTTTGCAGGAGGAAGTAACTGACACATTTTTTGCTAGCTAAAGTGCGATGAACGGAGTCTCGGTCCACATAAGCCTGCAAGTCACCATTTTTGTTGTAACTGCGATGTTTACAAATATGTAAAGTTTATTAACTTCATTAGGTTTTAGAACGATGTTGGATAATGACCTGAACGTGACTGTATGCTAACGTTAGCATTAGCTAGCGCCGAATGCTAACAGAGATGCTAGCGGTGGCTGTTATGTAAATTAACAATGTAGTTTATTAAGGTACATCTACTTTGGTATCATTTATGTGTGTGTGGTCAGTTAGGCAGCGGAACATTTTAGTTTACAAAGGAAATTCCTTATACTTTCTGTTTTATTGGCAGGGTGCACTGCAAAAAGACAAAATTATGATATTTTTGGTCTATAGTTTCTAGTGCAAAATATCCTGGTGCACTTGAAATAAGATAAAGTAACTGTTCAGCAAGATATAGGATCTTGTTTTAAGCCAATCATTCCAGAATATAGATAAAGCACTTGTTCTCTTAGCAGATTTAACTTATAACATGGGAAAAATGTCTAGTAATCAGTGAAATAATCTGCCAATGGAATTACCTATTTTCCGGACTATAAATTGCACTGCATCACCCATAAAATGCATAATAAAGCAGAAAAGACATATATACGTTGCACCGGTGTATGAGTTGCATTTTTGATAAAATCCAACACCAAGAACAGACATGTCATCTTGAAAGGCAATTTAAAATAAAAATAGAATAGAGGCAACAACAGGCTGAATAATTGTATGCTATGCTAACGTTACATGACCACCAACGAACTGAGAACGTGCCTGGTATGTTAGCATAACATATTAAGAGTTATTCAGATAACTATAGCATAAATAACATGCTAACAAGTTTACCAAACCCTCCGTGTCGCTCCAAATCACTAAATCTTCATCTTCGGTGTCGCTTGTAAACAACTCGGCTAACTCCGGGCGTAGCTTCTACCACACATTATCAACACAGGCCTACAGCGCCCTCTGGCGGTTTAGTGTGAAAATAACATGCGATATGATATAATAATGTGTTAATAAGTTCACACATAAGTCGCTCCGGAGTATAAGTCGCACCCCCGGTCAAACTATGGAAAAAACTGCAACTTATAGTCCAGAAAATACGGTAGTACTTTTTCACCAATATGAATTGTTGATTTAAAACAAGGCTCTATGTCTCATTGAAAAGTAAAGATGTTTGTACTAAAAACTAGACCAAATTACTTGTGTTTTTGTAATGTGTTCACAGCTTTATGGGCTAAAAAGACAGTATTTCTAGAAAAACAAATTGAAGAAAACCAAACAAGTCTTTTTTTAACTGTGTAGATAGATAGTGCAGCTATATGTGGTGCAGATACAATACTCCCTATCCTCCACGCCTGTGCATTGAGATCCATGAACACCACACACAGGGCAGCGTCGGAGGAGTCCAACCGGGAATCAGCAGAGAACGTGGACTCGGCTACAAGTTGGAGAGCGCTCATTAGAGCCAGACTGTGGCGGCTCAGCTCATGAGAATAAGGCCTGTGAGTCAGTCATTACACATCCTCTCTCTGCAGCTATTACAGCATTTGCTAAACTGACCATTAAATGAGCACCCAGCTCTTCCCATCGCTGCGCGCGCTTCCGAGGTACAAAGCAAGAATTACAGCTCCCAGTTAATGCTGCTGCGTTTTCACTCCCATCTTGTCCCACTGGTGCAGTTACATTACTTACCGCAACAATAAAATAAAGTGGCTAAACAGAATGCGTTGGTCGTAAATGGGAACACTGCGAGGTTTCGTAAGCGTGGTATGCTATCTCTGTTTTTTTCTGCCGTGCCTTCATCCTCATTATAAGAATTTAGGTTTTGAATTTGAAGAAAAAAGGAAGCTGGAAATGGAAATGTTTACCATTTTTCTTTCGAATGAAAGGCCGATCATATCATGAATTCTAAACACAAGCACTCGTTTTATTTCTCCCTCAGTGGGAGCTCATTAAGTTATTATCGTTAATGACTAGCCCATTCACCTTGTTGATATATATAAACGTTTCTCCGATTAGCATGCCGGCGCTACTGAGTGACCGAAGGCTTTTGTTGTGAAAGTAGTACTTGTACAGAGGTGGAGGATTCTCTCTGAAGGTATTATCATCATACATTTGGGCAGGCCAAATGTATGTGTACAGCTATGAACACATGCACTGCTGTGCATTGGGAGAGGATCCAGTCATATCGGTGACAATATGAACGATCCAAAAGGTCTGATCTATTCGGTCTAATTCTGTTTGTCCGCTTTATAGAAGTTCTAATTGCACTTTCTGAACAATTTGAAGGAAGGTTTGTTGCAGTTTTTCATGTTTGCCCAAGTCGGTCAACCGATTGTCTGTTTCAGTTTCTTTGTGTTTTTGTTTTTTGTTTTTTTTTACATTGGTTTTTATACCTTTAAGTTTTCTGTATTGGTGCAGAGTGATCAAAAACAACTGAACTTCAGTTTTGCCCGTTGCAG
Source organism: Poeciliopsis paucimaculata (assembly GCA_903067055.1). NCBI lineage: Eukaryota > Metazoa > Chordata > Actinopteri > Cyprinodontiformes > Poeciliidae > Poeciliopsis > Poeciliopsis paucimaculata. The sequence goes on from CAEGAD010055233.1 coordinate 3,047, forward strand.
TACTTCAGTTAATCGCAGCGATATCTTAAACTCACATTTTCATGATTTATTGCATTTCTCATTGATAAATGTCTTCAGTCTGGTTTTTGGTCTCTAATAACCCTTTTTTGCAGGACAAAGGATTATTGGAATTCTTTTATGTCAATTTATCTGTTTTTCAGTGTTTTATTGGTCACTTCCGCCTCTTGAGGTGGAAGTGAATAAAAGTGGATCGGTGCATCCCTACTAGTGGAAATGGGAGAGAACTTTTACTGTATGAACAGGAACTCAAAGGTTGAAGGTTTCGTCTGTTGCACCTGTCAGCAGGTATTTTTAGAACCAGCAGAACCACTGTCAAATTTTACACTGATAATTATCGAGCCATTAGATATGAGCAATTATCTATGCTTCCCTACATCCCTAATGATGAAGATGAGGCTGTAAATGGTTGTCTACCACCGGAGCAACTCGCCACAGGTTTCTAGCTGTCATTATACCCCGATGGATGTCCAGGGATGAGGCAAATGGGATTCAATTATGTATGTGTGCTGAGTCTATTGTCTCTCTACTTATCCTTCTCCCCAAGGACGGAGACTGAACAGACTGCATGCATTTCTGCTGCCTCTCACCAGGAGAGGAGATGGAGATAATCCACACTGTCAGGCTTCAAAGCTGCCTGAAAGCCTGACTCCCTCCTCCACCTGAGGCCTGTGAGCCTGGACTAAGACTACTTCAGTTTAGGATTGTCATTATCTTTCAGCAAACACATTAAACGCACTTTATTCAGCATCTCACTGAGCAAAAAGAAAAAAAATCATATTTCTGCAAATCTCAGGCCAGACTGAAGGAGGCTTTTGTTTTGTGTAATTTTCTGTAATTGTTGTCTAAACATTCCCAGGTCCAGTTTGAGTTCTTTGTTGTACTGGGTGCCTCAAAGCAGTTTTGATTTCAATTTAAAATTGTACGCAATCTGCTTTTCAATTGTTCTTGTATATTTGTGTCTGGCAGGAGGTTTTAGATGGATTCAAATGTTGTTTGGCCCAACTGCAATTTAAGTTTAGTGTTTTATATTCTCAGACAGATTTAAGCCTCTGCAGAAAAATGTAGTTGGTGAAACTTCGACCTGAAACATTATATTTAGTGCCGTCACACATGACAGATTTTAGTGGCATTAGTAGCTGCAGGGAGAAACTGGAGGTTCTGACTCAAACCTGTAAAGTTGAACTTTGTCAAGTACAAACAGACATGATGTTTTTATTGCTCCGCTATAGAGTTACCAACCAAAGCTCAACGAATGTATAAAAGGAGCATTTTAGAAATACAAGGTGGAAATATGTCAGAAGGAGAGTAAGAAAAAAAGGTTTATAGTTATTTTCAAGGTGAAAGGCTGTAATTGGCCACATGCCCACTTTACTAACCCCCAATTAAAGAAATCGTTACTTTAAGAATCTAACTCTTATTCACTATAGAAATTAGATTAAAACCTTTTATAGCTTGTTGGCAACATTCCCATTTAAATAATCAACGCAACATGTCACACTGAGATTAATCTGAACATTTTTGGCAGTATACTGCCATTTTGGTGCTAAAAGATGCATTTGTGCATTCTTTAGTACAAATGCATGCTCTTACTACTCATACTTAGTGCTACACGTGTTGGAGACGTCCACATGTCTCAACTGACTTTTTATTATTGGAAAGAAATCAGCTGAACACAGCTAAGCTTGTCAGCTGTTTTAGATAATCTTATTTAAATGTGAAGTGTCTTTACTCACCCCCTAATGAGCAGAGCTCCTCTACATGCAGAAATCACTGCAGTAAGTCATGCTAACAGAAAATGTGCAAAGCTCGGAGAACATCAGATGCAGCTAATGAGAGAACCTGACAGCCATAACGCAGCATGTCCCTGTTTAATATAATCTACAGGAGGTAATGTCCAATTTCATGTGATTACAGAGTCAGTCTTGTATGCTCCATTTCACTGGGGAAACGCATAAGCAGCTTTACTAAAGTTTGCTCAAAAAGCTCCAGCGTACGGCTGTTTAACAGCCATATGCAGCAAGAACACAATGAAGACTGCTGATTTTACAGCCGCCGCACTGATCACATGTAATTTAATGAAGCAACTCTGCTCTGTGGGAACAAAGCCGTCTTCAGTTTAAACACAGAGGCCCTTTTTAATTGACAGTGATTATTGGTGTGATGCATCAAAAGATTTGGTGAAGGTATTTATCCAAATGGCTGCACAGCTGCAGTAAAGCTCTAGTATTTATAGTGAGAGGTGCTTCCAGCATTCCATGTTCAGCCAGTATAACGCGCATGTGGCTGACCCAGTGCCCACAAAAGAAGCCCAGTTATGCAAAACTCATATAATTATGTGACAATATGATAGTTGGAAAGCATTGGGACTGTGCGATTGAGCTCAATTTACAGCGTTTAATTTTAACTTGAGGGCGAACGCCACCGAAAGGAGCTTTGTTGATGGAGGCAGTTTTTCTTTTTTTTATTCCTGTTTTATAGAGAGATGAGAAGTAAAATCAAATGCCCTCACAGATGGGCATGCATCAGACTTTAAGCATGGCCACGTTTAATAAAGCGACCTTGAGGTTTTGGGAGCGTCAGAAGAGCCTGCAGGGAGGCACGCGGCTCATCCGTTAATGAGACGAGGCCCACAGCTGACTTTGTTTTCCTGTTATCTGCCTGCTCAGCCGCCTGCGTCACTTACTGAGACACCTGTCTGAAATTAGAGGCACCAGATTTCACCTGAGAGGCTGAAAAACCGTCTACTCACCTTCCACTCCTATATGATCAAAAATACTCTAAACAATGCAATAAACTGAAAACACATGTTTGTGATAGTTGTGTATTTGTATACATAAAAGGAGACATATCTTTGCATGTTTTTATGTAATTATTCTTAGATGATGAGATTTTAGTGTGCTTTAGCTCTTCCTGTTGTGAGCTGTTTTAGGGTAGTCTGTCACTTTAAATCCCATGAGCTGAGCTCAACTCAACCTTTACACACGTACTTGAAAATGGCTGAAAACAGAATCAGAATTATACAGCCGTACAGCCTTGAAAAGCAGAAGTGGGGCCTCCTGCACAACCAACAATAATGAAGCAAGTGGTTTCTGGAAGTACAGAGCAGGTCGCTTGCCTTTTCCAGCATGCAGCCGTAAAACCAGCTGACCAAATAACGTGAGTTGCTAGGTAACAGCGCGGTGCCCGGTCATTGTGACTTAATATCCATCAGGCGTTTGAAATGCCTCGTTTTCCACCGAAAACTATTAACCTTTGGCCGGAAAATGACTGAATGGTTTTTTCAATCCCTTGGACTCTTTCTAGAAGCATTAGAGATCCAAACGGAAGAACGAAAACGTGCAAAAATGTAATTTTACATGAGTCTGATGAATGATGTCTTTGAAGCATTAAGTTTTTAATGAAGTACTCTCTACCAAATGATTGGAAAGTGAAGTAGGAGGGAATGAAATCTCTGAATGGAGAGACAAACTGAGCCGCCAGGTTCTTGTCTTTCAACTTGTTTCACTTAACTTTCTTTTGATTTTGTCTCTCATTAACATTTGGTAAAACTGAACCTCTTTGCTGCTGGTTTCATTACTCAGTTAATTATGGTACAACAATGTCTTGCACATGCAGAAGGTTAATTTAACAGTCAATTTCTTTTCATCAATTCACTTTCTCATTTTTGTGAAGCTTTGTGACGGTATTTCTTGATTTACCTTTTTTGTTTTTTGAAGATCTCTGTTTTTCTGAAGATAAATTGTCCTTTCAGATGAAAGCTTGAATAACACAACATCAAAAAACAGCCTGTTGGAATTAGATATGAATCAAGCTGAAGAGAAGATGCAAATATAAACCAGCTACATACAAATTAAGCAATTTATCTAGAGTCATTAGTTCTAAATGCATATGGCTTTCTATAAAGACAGAAGAATATATATCAAGCACATGCTTCAAGATTCACATTCCTCATTTGTTCTGCTGAAAACCTTGAACAAAGCCCCATTTCATTTAACTATGTGACAGACTAAGTGCTCATTAAGATCATTTCTGCAGTAAGACTGTATGTCCTTGTACATGAGTAACTCCCACAATCCATTAAAGAACAAAAAGTTATAAATCTGTTTGATGAAACCTTGGGATAAAGGTATTTTCTGCAGGCGTTTGCTGTTTATTGCTTATGAAACTGCTTCAGTCACAGATGCATCCGAGGCAATCAATGCATCATTTCCACCGAGTAGAGAAAGTGTTTGCTTTCTTTTGTTGGACCATTAGGATAACAAAAAGGAGACAAGAGGGGAAATTGTTCTATAGAGGGCTTTAGGTGGCTGTGACGTGCCAAACAATCTGCACAGGAAAATCACTCTGAGGCTCAAAGCTGCATCCAATTGGAGCGACTAACCTTGGCTAACAACAATAACATGGGATCAAAAGCTTCAGTGCTTTGTCATCCATTAGCTCCACAAAAATAAAACACACTAACATCAGTCAACAGATAAATATCTGATTCCTTAAAGTTACTGCTGTCATTCACTAAACATGTTGTACTGGTCATAGTTAATAATCTGGAAGATCCACTCATTATTTGTGTCTACAGATTAGTTTGTATAGAATCTGTTGTTTCTCTTAATGTGAAAATATTTCAATTAATCTGTGAAACAGTTTGAGAGGAATTACAAAATATTTTCCTTATTTAATTTTCAACAAAGGAGATTCTTATTGCTCTTTATTAGGCTATTTAATTTGCTGTAATCACTAGTTAATGAGGCAAAAATGGCGAACTCCATAGCAGATGTTTGAGATGAGAAACATGGCAGAATTACAAAAAAAATAAAATAATAAATAAATAATGTTGACACGACTCCAAAACCCTGAAGTTTCTAGATTAGCTTCCCATTTACAAAAGAAACCTTAGACATTATCTGATGTCGTTTTCCATTTCATTTCCCGTTCTAAAGGCAGTACGATATTGTCTAATGTTGTAAAGTTTGAAATGTGAAAGAAAAATTTATGTAAAAGAAGTTTTATAAGATTGTAAAGTCAGATTTTTTTTTTAAAGGAAAACTCAACAGTTCTCTAAGTTTGAACTGGTCATTTTGTGGCTTCTGGAAATTTTACCACTAACACGTTGGAAAATTTCCAAAACATAACTTTTTAATATTACTAATTACTGACCTCTTAATATTACTTAGAGGAATTTTGGTAACAATTGTGTAGGAAACTGCTTAGGGTTTGGCAGAGAATGACTAAGTGTTTTTTCTTAAATATTTTGTTTGTTTTTTTTAATCTACCATGGCCATTTTACTCCGTTGTATCAGAAAAGAACAAACATTGTATTTCTTATAAATGACCTTCAAATTAGGTTTTTCAAACTAATGAAATACTTTTAAAAAATTTATTAATCTATGTTCTATTGTTTAGTAAATAAAAAATCTCCTTGTCACGTTATCTGAAAAGGGTTTAATATAATCTGATGGATTTCTTAAATTGCTCTTAAAGTGCAATGGATGTACATTCAGTGAGAGATGAGGCATTAAAAAAAAGACGTGATTTAACTGCAAACCCATTTTCTGCTTCTGCATTTATGGATGGGCTTCTTTAATGAAGATGAATATAGAGAGGCACGTAATATGCATCAGTGTGGAATGAGGAAATCTTAAAATGATTAGAAAACCAGAGTACAAACACAGGTAAACAGACAAACATGCTGCTCTTTCGTTTTATTATCTTAGGCAAACAGATTCCAGTCGTTCGCACCTCGTTCTTGGACTATGTTCTCACACATTCACACAGGAGTTAATTCCTCTGCTTAGTGATTTACACAAACAACAAAAACCACACAGGTGGTCTGCCACAGGCTTCCCCCTCTTTTCCTACTCAACCTGAGTACAAACAAAAGAAAAGCAGAAAACCAGGGCTGAACGTGTTAACGCGTGAAAACATAATAGAAGTGAGCCTGAAGGTACAGACTTGTGGATTACAAAGTGAATCCAGACTCGGCAGCCAGCTGGAATGCCTTTATTTTGCACACATATGCTGAAGATGCAGCCGCATTGTGGTTTGCGTTCCCACCCTGGAACGCTCTCAGCGTCGTGGGAAATGCGGCAGATAAGACGTTAACTCACAACAGAACCCAGAGCGAGTGAGCTGCTGCTGTCAGTGAGAAATCAGCGTTTTGTAAAGAGCGACTCAGCTTATTTCTCCTGCATGATTTAAAATGTTTGATGTGTCAGACAGCTTCTTATGATTTTATGCCAAGTACATCAATCAACATTATAAAGCATACTTCAAAATATTTTTTTTCCCCAAGAAAAACAAATTGTCTCTTAAATTACGATGCACTAAGTGGGAGTGTGATGCTGGTTTTTTGGCCTGGGGTTCTCTTCGCTAGTCAACTATGCGAATGTTTGCTGGAGTGAAAAGCTACAGGTGTCGCTCTAATCCCGATCAGACTAGATCAGGATTACAAGTTGTGGTTTTGGAGCCAATTTCTAATGGACTGGGAACAAGTGAGGTTAGGAGTTGAGATTCTCACAGCATTATGAGCTTGAATAAAACTGGAACAGTTTCATAGCATTTACAAAAACATCAATTGCATGGTCTAGTTTGTTGCTTTGTTTCCTTGCAGCAATGAGGTCTTGGGTTTGAATCCTGGCCTGCGGTCTTAATGCATGCAGTTTGCATGTCGCATGTTTGAGTACTTTGGTTTCCTACCACAGTCCAAAAACACAGACTGTTTGGTTAATAGGCCTTTTTAAATTGTCCTTATGTGTGAGAGTTTGTGTTTATTGGCAGCCTGCAAGGGTGTTTCCCGTTTCTCGGCCAGTAACGGCAAGATGACCCAACATCTTAGGTCGTGTGCGAAGATGGTGTCATCTCTCACCATCCCTTTATCGGAGGGAAACCCTTCTGGTGCCTGTAGTTCAGTATCTATAAGGCATTTTGTGTTTTAGCTAGTTTTGTGACATAGCTTTGAAAACATAAGAAAAAATTATCATTCTGATAAGCCTTGTAAAATAATGTTTTCTGACTTTATTGTTTTCATTGTATTTTTTTATTTTAATGTATGAAACTGGATGAATGTTTGTATCTTGTGTTTGTTTTGTGGGACTGTGGATGGAAATAACCATTTTGCCAAATCCGGTTTTTGCCCATTGATACAAAATCAATCAATCAGTGTAGGTAAAGAAATAAAACAGATACTTTTAAATATATTAGTAATTCATCTATAATCAAATATGGCTTCTATGTATATTTTATGCAGCACATGAAAACACAAAGAGCTGATTCATTGATTTATACGTTAAATGTTGTTACTTTGGACGAATGGATAAATGCATGAATAGGCAAGTGCTTCACTGCATGGTTATCATTTTGGATGATGAATTTACTAGTGCCGTGAAATTTTCAAAGCTGAGGATGTTTTATAACTTATCCTTGTTTTAAATATCTGTTAAAACTTTATCCTTGACCTGTCTGCTGTATTTCTTGTCACTCATGATGCTACTTGACCTTCACACAACAGCTGCATTAATACCAAGATGAAATTACTCACAGGAGGATTGTATTTAAAAATTAGACAACTTCTGAAGTCAGTTGGTGCCTGTAGATTTTATTTAGATGGATCAGTCAGTAGCTGTGCTTCCACAAAACCCGCAGTGTTTGCAGTGTTTTCCATTAAATAAGAATCACAATTAAATCACACATTAATACATTTGTTCACATGATAAATCATTAAAAAAACATGCCACTCCATTGTCCTCCAAGAACTTCCTGCTGTCTTCTTCTTTGTGGTTGTTGATCATGTGCCTCTTGTGATGCAGAAAAATGTTTCCTTTGGAGCTTTGTGAAATAAACCAATCAATATGTCCAAAAAAATCACTTTGTCCTATTGCCAAAACTTTTACTCAAAAAACTATTTTTAATTGCCGTGTTTCCATTAAGCAAATTTCTTTTAGAAATGTCAAATTGTCCAAGTATAAGGTCAATGGAAACACAGCTACAGTGAAAGTTACTGACTACATTTGAAGTCAGCAACTTTTTAGAAATACATTTCTAAATACTTTGTATTTAGAAATGCTTTTGAACACCATGCATTCCTTCTCTCTCCAGCATTAGGTTTAGAAGTTCTCTTAACTCTGCTTTTCAGAGTTATTGATTGGTGTCAGAAAGTTTTGCTGTAAGCATCCACCTCTCAGGTGATTAGGAACATCCATTTGGAGTTAACGGTAATGCGCAGGCATGTGCATGTGTGCAGAATCTGATACGCCCCACTGCAGGATTTCTGCCTGCACGGGAGATCTGCAAGCCATTGTGTCATCGCAAACATATCCCGGTTATTGATTGGAAAATCGACCGAGGGTGAGTGCTTTTAGCTTTTTCAGGAGGAGTGACTGGATAAGATGTGTGGTTATAATCATGGTGTGTTTATTCCTCGCTTTGCCTCTGGGAAATCCTGGTAAACATATGTGTTAAAGGCACGCTCTCAGAAGGCACAAAGCCAAATCAACTGAGTAAACAGAGAGCACACATGACCACGCACACACACACACACACGCATACTGTGATGCATATGGAGAAAGGAACGGGGCAGTGGTGAGCATATAGAAGTGTTTCTTTTTTTACAGCAGACTGAATAAATCAATGCGATGCCACCCCAGTACAGTGACCACATGACTCTGCATATCGATTGCGTGATTGTTGCAGATTGCACTTGTTTTTGCCGTATTAACGCCACGACAGGCACTTTATCCCCAAGTATCGATGCCCACAGGAGTCATTTATAAATGCCATTTGATAAAGCTGCAATTTCCTCCTTTAATCAGACGAGTAATTGCAACCTCAGGACTCATTTCAGCAGGCAACACGGAAAAGGAGAACGGAGGTGAGGACAAACAAAGATTTCAATCTGCTATTTCTTCCTCTGTTAATTTGGCATTAATCCAGCCAGCATATGGCACGGTTACATAAATTGGACTGGGAGGGGAAAAGTGGGAGAAAATCAGAAGAAACAAATAAGGAAGGAGATGATGGATGAGGCGTGCAGGCCTACTAATTTGTGACCGGCTGTTTGCGCCTCCTGACTGAGGAGGCAGCCTGCTGTGCAGGACTCTGATTGCACTGATGTTATTGAAGTGACGCTCTCTAAGTCACAACACCTGGACCAGCCTGACCTTGTGGTTTTACCGCTCAGCGAGCAGAGGAGGAGGAGGAAGAGATGAAGGTAGCAGAGTCTTGGCAAGGAAAGACTGATGACTTCTTGTTGAGACCATGGACCTGCTCTGTGTCATGACATCATCTACTGACACATGGTCATACATGAAATATCAGATGGTCTTTATTCAGACTCTCATCCAACAGTCTGGAACACCAGAACAATGTCTGTTTTGTATTTATGATGCAGCAACACAGCAAAACTAAATATTCAACCAGTTCTGCAGAGCTGAAGGACCATGGCGTCCAACAATGTGAAGAATCTACCGTCCATTTCAAGTCAAGTCAAGTTTATAGCTGATTTCAGTAAGACGCCAGATGGAAGTGCTTCATACCATAAAAAAACATAATCCAGACAACAATTACGAAACAAGAAATAAATACCTTTTGCCAAATGCCATCATGATCAGTGTTCCAGTTATTATTAATTAAAAGCAAATCTAAACAGGTGGGGTTTTAGTCTGGGTTTAAAGGAACTCAGTGTTTAGGAGTTTTCTGGAAGTTTGTTCCAGTTTGTGGTACGTACAAGCTGAAAGCTGCTTCTCCATGTTCGGGTCTGGTTCTGGGGACCCGAACCAGAAGACCTGAGAGCGTCTGGAAGATTGATACCGCAGCTCTGTGAGGCGATAGAAGGCCGACTTCATAACTGTCTTTATGTGACTCTGAAGGTTCAGATGTCAGGTCTGATCTCTGGTTTCTATAAACTGTGAGCTGATTCTTGATCGTTCCTGTTCAGGTCCAAAGATAATAACTTCAGTTTTGTTTCTGTTCAGCTGGAGAAAGTTTTGGCACATCCACACAGTGGGTGTATTTACTGAGACATTCATTCCTCGGAAGACTGGAAGGCTGGCATCTGTCCTTAATGTCTTGCACGTGTTGATTCATTTTTTTCTGAGTAGAATTATAGACTTAATAAAAGTTGTAAATGTCCTTTGGACCTTTGCAGAAACATTTGTCCCTGCTGATGTCTCTTCGTCTGCTAGAGCCAAAATCAGCAAAGTGCTTAATTTCATGTTTTTATAGAGATATTCACAAAATTTTGTAAGTTGAAATATTTTTTTCAGCCACACCGCTAAACATTGATATTTCTCTGCTGCTACGACTTCCTGTTAAAGTTCTTCCACTCTTAACCGTTTCTGCTTTAAAATAACCATCGGGTTTCAAAGTAAGCACCGTCCACGAGGCGGAGAGGAACGAAACTCACCTCTTTATATAAGTGCTGACCTCCTTCAATAAAACACCACCCTGCACATTCACTTAACCTCATCATACTTCTACAGGGCTATCCATGTCATATTAAAGACAGGCCAGACCTTTCATTTGTTCATAAAGTTTTAACAAGCCTCAAATGCAGGTGCTGGAGGCCAGAAAAGCTCTGAAATCATATACAGACATTCTTCTTTGATGAACACATCCACAGTTAAACATTTGGACGTTCCGCTTTTACATTGGGTCAAATGGAGATATAATATTGTCAGTGATATATGATATATCCCTTTGCCCTGCCAGGTCAACTACAAATTCAGCCATGTTTTACCAGCTGCCTGACACCATAAATTATCTTGTAATGTGTGAATACAGTTCAGAAAGGGACTCATCTAACACACATTTTTCTATTTGATGTCAGTATAAATGTGAAGAGTATATGTTGTCCCATTTGCTTCCAGTTTTGCATTTTTTTAGTAACTTTATTACCTGCATATAATATTCTAATCCGTTTTTTGGATCTAATGGCTTAAAAATCCCTTTTTCTCCACATTTTAAAAAACTTTTTTTAACACTAGTTTCTCTACAAAAACGGCAAATCTCACCAAGTATTTTTGTCCAGATTTTAGTACAAATATCTTTGACATAAGGCGAAACTAACTTGCAAGTAACATTTCAACAAGATTTAGGAGTTTGTTTTGTTTTGCCTGAAAAGTGCACACACCCTTGGAAACGTTACAGATTTCAGAGATCATGAAAAATTATTCTAAAACCTTTTCAACATGTGATATTTATTCCTGCAACTAAAGAGAACGACAAACTATTTTAAAGGAAAAATAAAAAATCTCCAGATATTAGTTTGCATGTGTTTACACCCTTCATTTTTTTTTTTTTAAATTAATTTCAGCATTCCTTTTCTTTTATAAACATCTAGCATCAATTCTGGAGAATCTGATGAAACAGAAACCAAGTCCAGTTACTTTTTCCAAATCTCATCACTTAGCCAAAGCCACAGTTTACAGAGAGTTTTCAGATGATTAAAATGATCTGATTGTGAAACGTAATCAGTTTGGAAAAAGTTTGAAAAATATTGTGCAGTATCATTTTTTCGCCCTAAAGGAAAGGAGATGGAAAAACAGCCTCATTAAATAAATAAAAAGTTTATGTTTCCCCTTTGTTTTCTACTTGTGCCCAAAATTTGTTAATTTGTCCAAAATCATGGTCTAAAGAGTAGAGTTACAACACAGTAGCGCTTTACTCAAAGAAAGCATCCACACTGATGGAAATGTTCAAAACCTTGAGGCAGAATGTGTGATGGTCTGATGAAACCAAGGCTGAACACAAAGTATTACCAAAGGAACACCTTCCTCACAGTGAACTGTGGTTGTGACAGAATCATGATCTGAGGTTACCGTTCTTCAGACTGAGTTGGGTTTCTGTCAAGACGGATGAAAATATAAACAACTCCAAAGTTTTTGTCTAAAACTTTCAGGTTTCTGAAGGCAAACTGAAACAGAAGCTGGATTTTATTTTTTGAGTACAAACATACGATCAGATCATCAAAGGGGCGAGTTACTGAAAGGAAAACAAATGTTTTAGAATAGTCAAGCCACAGTTCAGAAAATTCAAAGATTTCCTGAACATCGGACAGATTTGGAAAACCTTCGCAAGGTGCAAATAAAGTCAACTTAAAATGCTAAGTGACATCTCACTTTTACCAAAAAGACTGAAATTAAATCAAAAGGTGCTTCAACCAAATATCAGGTAAAGCATTTGCAGACTTAGGCATCACAAAGGCTGTATCTTTTTTCAGAGCCTGCCTCATTGTTAAACATCAGGCAGCATGTGGACGGTCTTAGGGTTGAGGTCTTTCATGATGCTTGACAGCCAGAAAAGATCCTGGAGTGAACTCTTACGGTCTTAGAGCGTGAACTAAACGTCCAGTATTCATACTCACCATATGAGCATGCCTTGCTCAGGCTATATGCACTAAACCTTTTGCATTATATCCACACGCCGCTAGAGTGGGACTTCCATCATGAGAGACGGTTGCACATTTCCCAAGTGTCCCCAGGCTCAACATTTCTGCCTGCTGGTCGAAGGTTTTATGCTCCGGTTTGAGTGCAGTGTGTAGCCGTCAGGCCATGGAGGGAAGGAGGAGAAAGATGACATGTTATAAAGATCAACTGTCATGTGACAGAATCTTATTGTTATGAGTTGGAAATGAAAAGCAACTTAATGTTTCTGATCAGTTCAGAAACACTGTGCATGATTCCTTCTCATTGGCTCTGACAAGGTAACCACACAGAACTGATTATTATAATTAATATGACAGGCATGGCGCCTGCAGAATGGTACAGTTAGTGTTGCTCAGCCATCTGGAAAGCAAACTTGCATCCTTTCATGCTGCTGATGAACATCCTTCTGGTGTTTCCACCTTAATAAATCTGAAGGTGTGCGTAGAAACATGACGTTAATATTTCTCATGAATGAATATCAGGCGGATTCTGGAGCTGATGTTATTCTCTGGCTCTGCTGTGGGTCTTTTTAACTAAATCAGATTCAATAGAGCCTCTAAAAACTTTTGCTACTAAAACTCAAAAGGACATAGATTCTTACTTTGACTTGGCCAAACAGATTTACTGACTTTGATATAAACCATAGCATTGAGGTTTAGGCTTTACGTTTGTGATTGTTTAGCTTCCCAGTCTACTCACTCTGGAGGTTTGGATCAATGTTCTGTTGCCCTGTTTGTTTATGTGGACAGCCAGACCCTTTCCATTTCTGAATGGAGGATTGAACAGAGCTCTGTTATATGTTTAAAGTTGACCAAGCTTCTTCTTCCAACCTAATCCCTAAACTGTCTGCTGGTTCCTTGGTCTCCATGAAGCAATTAACTCTTGAATTTTTGTAAACTTGCCTCTGATGTTTTTACTAATTAGATTATTTATGGAGAAAATTGGTTTAAGTAAATTGTACTTGGTTGTGTAAGACGGAGGTAAAAATCTCAATAAAATACATAAAAGTTTTTTGCTGTAACTTGACAATAAGTAAGGTTAAAGGGTAGGACTTTTTGCAGCCACTGTATATAGACAATGTGGTGGGAACGTTAAAGTTTTCATTGTTTATACTCCTTGTTCTTATGGTTCAGCTTACAAACAGGGAAATTCCACATATTTCCAGGGATTGGGGGAATTATTCGTTTGTTCCTAGAGTTTTACTACACTCCAGAGCTTCCAATGCCTTCATGGCATTAAACAGGATTTCATGAGTCAACAATAACAGTGCAAAGTGAAAAGTCTGAGCCACAAATTTCTTTGACTACACAAATGTGAACTGAATCCTACTTTTCCTGTGTGCGCAGTGCATGTTGACAGTAAGGTGAATACTTTGATCTATCTTCAGTTTTCATTTGTCTGTAATTTTGTGCATTTTGTTTTTTTTCGAGGATGATTCAATAATCGAACCTCCAGCACTTCCTGAGGATTCCCAGGATGCTCGCCTCTTTTTGTATTACATTCACAGACACAGATCGATTCTTTCTCTTTGGCCTCTGAGTTGCACAAATTGCATTTACCTGCTTCACAAAAGCTTCAAATAGAGAGAACAAAGGAAGATGAGAAAAGTAGAAAACAAGATGCAGGAAGGCATTAAGAAACCAGAACAACGACAAGCCTCACTACCATTCCATCACATGGGCGCAGAGTGTGCTGTGCTGATTGTTTGTGGATTGGATTGGAGAAGCTCTGCAACACAATAGGCCTTGATTCAGTGGCTGAATACCCATCCTCTCAGTCACAGTATAAACACACCAGAAGAAAATCAACAAACTATTACCCGCGGACTGCAAAAGCTGCTTTTGATCATGAAATCACACTTGACCGTTTTTCTTCTGCCTCCTTCGATAGACCGTTGGAAGATCGCTGCAGTTTTAAAGAGCAGAGCAATAAAGAGCTTCTGCAGCCTTCCCTCTGTCTTTCTCCCTCGCTCCCACTCACAAAACTTTTGGCAGATGCTCGGAGCTCCAGGGAGCCGACAAACAAGAAGAGGGCTGATGTTTGTTCATGTTTTTAGAGAGGAATTGCGTGAGCGATCACAGAGCAGCGATAGGCGGCGTTTCAGCAGAGGGCCCCGTGTCCTTGGGGAGGCCCCGGCGTTTCAGTTATATCTGCCACGGCAGCTGACAGCGACTGGCTTCTGACGCAAGCCAGCGGCCTTGTCTGCACTCGTCCCGCCTCTGATGGCAGATGAGATGATTTTAAAACCACATGCAGCAAAACGCGGCATGGGTGTAATTGTGAGAAGCGGGATTACAAAAGCCTAATTATCCAATAACTCGGGCCTCGGGTTTGTCCTTGGAAAAAGGAAATTTGTTTCCCCAAGGTCCAAAAATACTATAGTTCTCATGAGGTTTTGGTTAATGCAAAATCATGTTAACTTTTCAATGCCATGAGTCATTTTTCAAACACTTACATACTTTGAGTCACTACTTGGCACACTAACGCATATTTAATCATAAATTTTGATAGTTTCATCCTTTCTTGAAGAAATTCATAAATTATGGTCTCCTCCTTCCAGGTGCTGTGCTCGTCTTCATCTCTGGATTTTATTTAGTCGTCTTAGAAACAAATGCATTATCTGTGAGGAAGAACGGATCTAATTATCGAATTTAATTCCAAACCATAATTCAAACTCCAGAAAGGAAGTAAAATCTATTAACCGCAACTTTTTCTTGCCTTGCCATCCATTTCCTTGCCTCACCGCAGCAGATGGATGGTCATCATGGAGCAATAAAAACATCTAGGTTTATTAATGATTTTTCAGCTGCTGGTAAAATATCTCCAATCAATGAGGTTAATAGAGTGTGCAGTGGAGTGTGTTTTTTTAAATGGACATCAGTCTGTAAAATATGCTCTAGCTGAACACTTTGGGCAATGGCATCTTTACCTGAACAGAGAGTTCCTTTGGAAAATGAGCTGTTTGAAGCGCAGCAGCTTTTAAATCAAAACAAATTCAACCTTCACTTCTAATAATCCAGAGGATCGTAGAAGTGGAAGAAAGCTACAGAGCAATCCCAAAACCCCAAGAGTTTTAAAACTCTCTGGAAATCTCAGGATAACTGAAAAACAGTCATTAGGAAAAAAAACAAATATTTGAGTTTCTGGTGAGCTGTGGTTGTTGATATAGGCTTATCCATAGAAATCCTAAAATCTCACCATACTCCTACCGTGACTGTTTGAACAGAAGCTGGTGCCTGTTAAGCTTTTGCTTCCATATTTGCCTCTCTTTATTTCTACAAAGTGTACAAAGGTGCTCAGTTGAAGTTAGAGCTCAGGTGCTCTAACTTAAACTGAGCACCTAAAAGCTATTCCATCATCAAAAACATACCTGGGTTGTTGCTTTGACAACCGCCAGCATCCTCCTCATGAGACAGTGTCTTCAGTCAGAGGCTTCTTCAAATTCACTGTAATACAGACTGCTACAGGAGATCTTTCCTGCCAACAGCCATCACTATCTTCTGTTATGTTTTGCTTTAGTAGAAGTGGTGAGGAAGACACTGTGGACCCAGATTAAAATGAAGAACTGATGATTTTAATGAAGATGTCAGAGACAACAGCCCAGAGTCCAGGCAGCACAGAAATGAGCATAAGGCTAAGGCTCAAAAACTGGCAGCAACTGGTAAATAATAGACATCTGACAGCAGACTTGACACAGCAAGACGGTAGACAAGACAAGGAACAAAGGTGGGATTAAATACACAGAGGGTAATCATGGAAACGAGACACAGAGGGGTAGACAGGACAACAGGAGACTCAATTAGACACAGAAACCTAAAATAAACACAAAGAAAACTCAAATCCTCACATCTACAGTAACTCTGAAGAATTGAAATTAATGAATTACATTTAATTTACCTTTGGGATTAATAAATTATTTTTGATGTGAATTTGAATACGCTCTGTAAAAAATACAAAAGTAGCATATATAGACAAAATAATTGTTTATTCTTGCTTTTTAGACATTTATATTTAAAATGTCGAGCAAAGTGGCACTACGGGGTCAAGTTCCTAGAAACTTGAATAAAGCCGATTCTGATTCCATTTCTGTATCCAAAATACTTCTCAAATGTGAATCTTTTATACTGTCCTTGTTATTAGTTGCCAAGGAAACCAAAAGCACCAGTCAGACTGATCAAATCAAAACAAACAAGAAACCTGCGAGGACGTATTGGACATCTGTCTCTGCTGAACGGTGAGTTTGTTTTCTGCAGTTTAGAGTAAAAAATACCTGATTTTGTTGCTTTGTTGTGCTTCAGCCAGAGATAGATCACAAATGGAGGACATTGATGAGGATGACGAGAGCCACATGAGGAGCTCAGCGACGTATTTACCAGAGGTGAAGTCCTTCTGATTCTTTTGACTTTGAGTTCACGCTGATGATGTAAACTGGGAGTTTAAGTTGGCTTAGAGAAAATACAGATTTCTACAGGCGCCACACTCAAAGAAATGAATCATTGACTTAACGTGATTTTTTTATGTCGACACAACTTGGCAATGACCAGCTTTAATCTAAATTATCGTCTGTGAATTAGGAACTTAAAAGTGCATTTAAAAAAAAACATTTTATTTCATTAAATCATTCTGAAAATAATCCCACAATAATAATGTTTTTGATCATCTTGTTTGTTGTTTCGACAATACATGACGTGGAACTGATTTACAACATTTCTTTAAACTTACTGCTTAATACTGTGGGCATTTCTCTCAATAGTTGTGAAATAACATTACACACAAAACAGAAAGAACTGATGTTCTCAAAACGCCAGAAAGATTAAACCACTGAGGATAAATGATTAAAATTACATTAAAGAACAACAACAAAAAATAAAAATACATTTCACTCAACTGAAAAATGCAAAACAAAATCTGCCAGCATTGGTGAAGTGAAGCTATCGTCTTCAGACATGTAGAATGATGGATCATTGTGCTTTTAATCATACCCTCACATTTAAAGATTTTCCAGCTACATTTTCTCTGTAATCAAAATGGTAAACAGCAGTGCTACCCTCAAACTCTAAATTCAGTTCTGTATATTTCAGCTTCAATATGATATTCAAATAATCACAGCAAACTATTCTCTAGAGTTTCAGGATTGCTACGTCTCTTGTTTTATTGTAAAATCAAGCAGTTTTTTTGTAATTATTTTTACTAGTGCAGAACTGTGTGATTAATTGGAACTGTGTGCGCATTTATTGTGCAGCGTGCCGCGCTTGCTACTGTCTAACGGACATCTGCACTTTGATTCCTCCATCCATCCATCCATGATTGCAAATTTGCACATTGGATGTTGTCAAATATGTATAAAGTTAGTAAATCTGGTCTAAATTACCCTCAACCAAAACAAGACTGGGTGTGTTCTTTTAGCTTTCAATGTAAAAGCAGAACGTATGCATTGAAAGAGCTTTGTTTCCCTTCCCCTCCCCTCAAGATGTTATGCCAAATCTTTAATTCTGTCTTGCATAATTGTGATGTAATATTTTATTATATTTCCTTCGCTGTCTCTCATGATTTTGTCCCACAGAACTATAGCACCATCAACTGGAACAACATTCATGGTGACTGTGTGAGCAAAGTCCATCCACTCACCCACACTGGAGAGAGGCCATACAGCTGTGGCCAGTGTGAGAAGAGTTTTATTCAAATGGTACATCAGGTAGTCCATCAGTATGACTGCAGAAGAGTTCATGACATGTCTGAGTATGACGAGTGGACGTTTTTCAGAAGCCCATCACCTACATACAATACGAGTTTCAATACAAGTCATTACAAAAGCAAATTAAAGTTGCAAGGTTTTTTATTTTATTTTATAAATAATGATACAACAGACAATAATGTAAATCTTCTCAAGTCAAAAGCAAGTCTAGTTCATAGAAAGTGTCATTTATCACATCTACACTTGATTCCTGTTTTGTCCTTAGCTGGAATTTAGCATCACACCAAATGCTATTAATGCGCTACTTAGGGAGTTACCAGTCGAAGTCACGCTGTGTCAGCAGTCATTGTATTGCACGTGTCTCATGCAGAAAGCAAGCAAGAATACATTATTGCGACTATTTAAACTGTTTACTCAGGCTTCATGCAACAGGAGAGAGTGTTCATAGTGGATTGTTGCATTGGTTTGTTGTCTTAATTGTTATATTCTGTGGTGCAAAAGAGGATTTTACTGGCATTTCTCACTTTTTTGTTCAAATTGAAGGTCATAAAGTTTCCTACAGATTAAAATACGTTTATTGAAATAATCAAAATATTTGTTGTTTCCATGATCAGAAACAGCTTAAGAACCTAAACTGTGTCTAGATCATACAGAATAGATTCCCACTGTCAGTTACTGGTTGACTGGTTAGCTTTCCAGATTAGCAAAGCTGCGCTCACGACTCCCAAAGCTAAAGAGACTCCAGTCACACCAAGTCCGATCTTCAGAGCATCTTCTACCTGGAAATGAGGAGAGATCAGTCCAGTGCTCTACTTTTCATGAGTCTCTCAGTCTCATGTTGTCACTGACAGTAAATGTTTAGTAAGTCTATAACTGTGTTTAAATGTCATTTTAAGTTTGACTACTCTACATTTCTGGAGCATTTACAGCTCAGATGTCAAACTCGTTTTTATTTTGGGCCAAATCAAAAGTCTGAGTGTTCTTAAAGGGACGGTTGTGCCAGAAGGTATTGATAAACTCCATTGATTTATATCAATAAATAGCTGTTTGTGGCTTTTTGTGCAATCAGAATCACAGATTTTGTGGTGCTAATTTAGAATTATTTATAAGGAATTTTCACAATATTTGTGCTACTGTATGATATTAAATGTGACTTTTAATTCGTGCCGCATTAATCAATTTAAGTGATTGCAATTTTACTGCAATTTTTTTGGGTGGAGAAAATTGCAGTAAAATGAGAAAAAATGTGGGGATCCATTGATTTTATGTGAATTTTGCAGATTTGTGAAAAGCTGGAGGGACTTATTGATGTAATGTGCAGCATAGAGGGCCACATATAAAGGAGATGATGGCACAGATGATGATGAGGTGGAGATAGTAACGAGGTGCTTGTATTTGGTTTTGTGTGTGTGTGTGAGTGTGTGTGTATTGTATGTGCCAAGCCCTTTAGACATGGCTGCCAAGTCTGACGCTGTAAAAATTGGGGTGGGATTTTATTTTTTAAGCCCCGACTGCAAAATGATATTACTTTATGCTGTCAGAGGACAGATAGAGTCCAGTAAATCTCAGTGAAGCCTGATCTGGACGGCTGAATACACGCACAAACCAATCGATGACAAATGGTGGAAATGTTTCAAAGGAAATTGAAGTTAACACCCCCTTAGACACACACACACACACACACAGCATCAACCACAACGCATTTAGCATGTCCTATTTGTCTGCATCATCCATCTGCATTCTTTTGGACAGGCGCTGGAACGCAGATGCAGTGCTGTGCATCGCGTTCCCTTCAGCATTTAGAAACCCTGAAATTTAAATAAATCCCCAGGATTTTTCTGCTGACAGCAGTTAATGGCCGACATGTTGGATTGAAACTGAGGTCGCTCTTGTTGCTGACCTCATTTCAAAGGACAGAAATCATGTTAGAGCTGACAACCAATTTGCTCTTTTCTTATTAGTCTGACCAAGTTACTGGCAACCCAGACTATTGAAATACAGAGTTGTAAATAGCTACTCAATTGCATTTACTTGAGTACCTTAGTATCCATCTGATGATTTCATTTTCAAATATTAAATGATTGATAATTTGGTCAGTTACTCAGTACTTGAGTCGAGTTTTTGCCAGATGCATTTTTACTCTTACTTGAGTGATTTCTTGGACAGATACTTTTTACTTTTACTCATGTAATATCCATGAAATATATTTGAAATGTCCAATGTTGAAGTTTCAACAGAGAAAAGTCAAAGAGGCCAACCTTCTGTGGTGAAATGAATTGTGCAACTTGTTTCAAAGCTTTTATGAGCAAAATTCAGCAGCAGCAGCAAACATTTAAAAGAAAGAAACCAAATTACAGTGTTGGGGTTGAATCGATAATTACATTCATCTGGTGGCACGTAACCTCCTAATGTACTAAATGGCTCTCATAGACAATAATGGATGGACTTGCTTTTTACCGCCGCATCCACATTAAACATAATTGTACACCCAGAATTACCTAGAAAGTAAAATATTGGGGAGCAGTTTCATCTGCAGGCAGATATTCAGCCTGTCTGAGTCTGAGTGCTTCCTCTTTGACTGCTGTATTGCTGTTAATAGCATATGTAGTTTAAAAAAAAAAAGTGTTAAATAACCACCGTTTGAGGCTTCAGACTAACATTTTTGTGCATTTTCAGGTGAATTATGCGCCTACAGACATCGCCTGCTTCATGTAACTTCCCTAGTAAATGTTCCATCCCATCACGCTCAGCTAATTAACCCTGCTCCCTTACGCAGTTTCCACATTAACATTTTTCAAACTTAACTCCGGTGCATTCGGTTCCTGTGCAACCAAATGGATCAGATTTATTTCAAAATTAGAGGGTAAAGATTTTAATAGGAGATGAAAAGCACAGGCCGGGTGGAGCTGCTAATTATTTCTTTGAGAGAAAAGCGCTTAATGGACTGAGTGACAGCCTAAATACCACAGAGAAAAACTGCAGAACAGAATGTTAGGGAAGGATGTCAGATGAATAAAATATTGTGTAATAAGTTAAATGCTGCATAAAGGATGCTTTTAAAACTTGTATCCTTATGTTAACCGTTCTTTCTTGTTGTTTTTAGCAAATGAAATGTGGATGATGCATGACAGTTTTACGCAGGAACACTGGTAATTTGTTTCCAGACGTAGCCTTTGGCTTACTGGTTGCCAGAACGGCACTGCTACTACAAGGAGGATGTTGTCATGGCAACCTCTGTCGGCACATGGAGCTGCTGCTCCTCCTCACCGAGAGGGTCGTTTTTGGGGTGGGTCCGGATTTATCCCAGATACATTCTGGAAATTTGTCCAAGACAAACAAACTGGAACAAAAAAGAAGAAAGAAATACTTTGTGGTTAAAGTAAATTAACCTTTCACACTTTTTAAACACTTCTATGAAGGTTTTCCAAAGTACTTAATGTGTATTTTTGACCAGTTAAACACATGCAAACACACACATTAAGACAGTTTTCCTTATTTGATGAAGTCATTATTTTGTGTCTGTCATCAACAGGAGCAGGCCAGTATTGGACTCTCGGGTACCAAACTTCACATTTTTCTCTCTGAACCGAGTTCTCTCAACTTCCTTCATTTGTCTGCTGTTCCTGTTCTTGCATTTTCCCCTCCAATCTCGCCTGACCGTCCCAGCAGCCCTTTGTTGTAGTACAATCTCTCTTCCTCTCTACCTCCACTTTTCTTTCTTTCACAGACTGTATCTTTTTCTCCTCAGAGGGCCGCTCCACCTCTCGGGCTCAAACTTCCTGCACTCACTCTGTCTCTCATTCAGTTTTCCCTCTCTAAATCTGACTGCTCCTGGCCATATTAGCTTCACGGATCTGTCTTCTAATGCTCAGAAATCCTAATTTCACCAGCCTTGTGTTCCTCATGTCATTCCCACACCATCACCCTTGCCTTGCTAAAAGAGGGGACATCCTTTGGGGAATCCACTCCCCTTAAACATCACTGCAGGTTAGGAAAAAAACCTGCAGCAGCTTCAGTTTAGAAGATACTCTAATCTCCAGCTAACAAATTAAAAGTTGCCAACTGACCACATGATGAAGACCTGGCGGTATTTGCATGCCTATAAGTGGTTATGCTATTTTATGCTATGCTATGTTATGCCTCTCTATGTATGTAGTGATCTGTGGATTTATATTAATATTGGGATTAAAAGGAGAAAAGAACAAACCCTATCAGTGTCGACTATACACAATGCTGCTCACATTCTCACTAAAAGCAGGAAGATAGAAAACATCACCCTAACTCTCAAGTCCTTCCACTGGCTTCCTGTAGCTCAGAGAATAGACTTTAAAATGCTGGTGTTAGTTTATAAATCACTGAACGGCACCAAAATGCATCAAACATTTTTATTATTTTTTTTTTTTTCTGCATCAAACCTCCAGACGATTCAGGTCTGCTGGTTCTGGTTTGTTCTGCATCCCCAGAACCAGGAGTTTAACCCTAATCTGGAGCAAACTTCCAGAAAACTGCAAAACTGCTGAAACACTGAATTCCCTTAAATCAAACTCATTTGTTTAGAGCTTCCTTTGAGTCATAATAAGTGGATCGTTGATTAATTCCAGGCTAGATTGCAAATTTTCATTACTTCTCTTTATTTCACCGCTTTATAAAGAACTACATTGCTTTCGTTTCATGGCACATTTAAACATTTCTCCCTTTTAACATGTCTATTGAAGTACTTTATATCACGATGAGAGAAAAATGTATTAAAAAATGTTAAAATCCTTTAATGAATAAAGCCTTCACTGGAAGAAAGACAAAACAAAAACCAATTTCTGAATATATCAGAAATAGAAGATATCAAACTCTCTAACAAGGAAGGAGTCTTTTTGCATAATGTACGTGATAATAGAAATTAGTTTTCTAAGTACTATCTTATGAATTAAATACTGATTACTTAATGTGAACATCAGGGAATAATTGGGTCGGTCTGTTTTATCTAACTCCTCTTTATTCTGGCCACTTTCTCTCCTCGAAGCTTGGAGAATCTGTCTCTTAATCCATCACCGCCCTCCTCCAGTGCACAGCCTCCCCTACACCCAGAAACGACTCCACCCATTCCTTCTTCCAAACAAAGTGAGGAAGGATGGGCAGATGACGATGGAACGGTGGAGGAGTTCACCTTTTAGACAGTTTGAACAATAGTCTGGGGATCTCGCTGGAAAGCCGCGCTCTGCAGCGAAATACTCCTGTTCAGCTTTTCCTTTTCGTGCTGCACGTCTGCAGCCATGACCCCGCAGCAAACAAAGACCTTTGGTTTGCCTCCAACACCAAAAGCTGTCAAAGCTCGTCTCAGAAGTATATAATAGGCGACAGCTTCCTTGCAAAGAGGAAGGGGATCCATCACTCTGGCTTCTGCGGCTGCCCGGCCACTCATCCTGGTTCACATGCGAGGCGGGTATAAATGTCTTGTTGTTTGGCCGGCTCTGTGGCCGTAAGTGCAGCCTGTCACACAGGAAGCAGCTGTTAGCATGGAACAAATGGCAAACCTCTCTGGATCTGTATAATTTCGCCTGCCTCTTTGGCTGCGTCTCATCTCCTCCTCTTCCTACTTAACACCATGCATTAGCACCAAAGCTCCTGGTCATGCACTCTATGTTTTCGGGTTGACAAATTGATGATGGTTAATTTGCACCTGGAGGCGGCGCGGGGCGAAACAAACAAAGACATAAAGAAGGAGATTTTATGACAGGCGAGCCGGACGGTGCTGGACAAGGTCATAACTCATCGGTTATTCCTCGGAGAGCCTCAGGCAAACAGCAAGCTTATGTTTTATTGAAGGAGATTTGTGCTTATCTAAAACAATAAAATACAAAGAAAAGATATAACGTGTTTGTTTATATGTTTGTCGAGTTGAAGCCTAATCACATTTCTGTCCAGTTACGAGAATCGGAGCGAACCCGAGGCGGTTGCTCATTGGCCCTCAGAGTAACTGGAAGTGAAGATGATTGAATTATCTTCAGGCACAAAGGAGCATATTGGAACGTGTATCTCTGCACACTCTGAGGCCCAAAACACTGGAAACATAAACCCCTCTATTCAGCTGAATTGATCTCATGTTTCTCTGTAATTGCATTGGGGAAGTTGTGCAGTGATGGAGGGAAAATGGCTGAAGGCTCAGGAAGGGAGAACCTGCTGTATAGTTATATAGACGGAGTTTGATGATGGCGTTAAAGCAAACAAGAGTGACTGTAATTACATTTTCATTAATGTATTTAATTTGCATTTAACACTTCCAGTTTCACAGGTTTTAATCATGAACTGTTTGGGATTATAAAATTGCTCCATCTACATTAGATGAAGTAAATGTTGAAAACGTAAACCTTATTTTAGTTGAGAAAACATTTTTGTTAACTGAAATAAATAAAAATGGTAATTAACTGGAATTATATCAAGCTTTTATAAAACTAAAACATACACAAATTATAGATATAATATCCTTTGTTTCCATGTTTCTGAATCTATTTATTAGCCTTTTGTTTTTAGGAAATGTAGGTTTTCCTGAAACTAAAGCGAGGTGCCAGCTACTGGAATCCAAAAGTACCTCTCTCGTTTCTGTTTCCGTCTTCACAACCATAAGAGAACAACACGAAAAACTTACTAAAGCTTGGAGGGAAATTCAGTAGATTTATACTGTGACCAGTCAATTTCACCAGAATTCAGAATAAGCACTTTTGCCAGATGCACTGACACAACAAATACTGTTATTGGAGAAAACATCAGAAAGATGATGGGGCTGCAGATGGAACGGCAGAGCTGCAAAATAAATAGATTCAGAAGGTGAATGAGTTTAAATACCTTAACTCAACCGTCCAAAACCAGGACTGGTGCACAAGAGAGGTTAAAAACACAAGTTCAGGAATGTTTAGTCAGAATATCAGGGCCTGGAAAGAGATGACGTCTGAGAGATGATCTGATCTGCTGCTGAATTTCTCAGTATTATTGCCCATTCCTGCAGTATTTACGACCAATCCCACCCGCTCTCACCGCTTTAATTGACGCGCTGCACAATTCAATAAATGTATATCCACTTGATGTTGAACGGGAGCAAAATTAATAATATATCCAGCAAAGCTCTCTGCTTTGAACCACAAATTCAAATGTTAAACGAGGCCAAAAAAAATAAACAGATGAAGCCCCTGAGAAACATAAAAACATTTTTTTTTTTTTAAAACAGGCTAAAATTGGAACAATGGCATGACAGAGGAGGGATGAAGAGAGGGATGAAGAAGGATGATCCACTGACAAGAACCAGAAGATCACTAAAATATAGTAACACCAAGGAGGAACTTTTACTGATCACATTCATTAAGTATACAAGTAAAAAGAAAACTGAATTTGACTTAGTTATTAATCAAATGATACGTTCCCCTTTCAGGCATTTAGAAACAAGAAAAAGGACGGAGGGTTCTCTTGTTTCCATAATCAGACATCTGGTAAACAAACCACTAGACTAATCAGAAACAGGGTTTTCATCAAGAGAAATTCCTCCTTTGATCATTTGAAGAGCCATTTATTATTTTAGTTTGGTAGAAGAATCGTTTTTATTCCACTGTCAATAGCTCAGGGTTATAAAAGTCAGAACGCAGAATTTTGTTTGTGCATTTAATTAGCTATGCAGGAGAAAACAGCAGCGCCTGAGTCGGGTCACAGGAACAAAGTCAAACATCCAACGAGGCGTCGTCGTTTCTTCCACGCACTTTGAAGCGAACGCAGCAGTTGAATTCTGCGTCAAAGGAAGGACTGAGTAATGTTCCCGATACCGTGAAGCGTGCGCTGCAACCCCGCGGACGCCATTTTTATTGTCACTTTTGGCTGCCCGCTAACAGCCTGGCACCATCACATGTAACCTAACCTCACACCACAACTCTCAGGCCTTACGCGCGTTGGAAAACGCTTCAGGAACCCTCACACACACACGCCCGCACACGCCCACACACACACACACACACACGGCCCATGCTGCATTTCCAAAGGGAAAACAAACACTTGCAGCCAGTCAGGTCATTTTTTGCTTGGTTGGACGCAGCTGAGCTGCAGCCACAATATTTAGAAAAATAAGGGAAATAAAGCATTGGCGGGTGACGAGGTTTTTTATTGTTGATCACATGAAATCTGATCTGCTGACCTGATCCTTGCAATCTTAATGGACTTGAGTGCTAACCAGTAAATCCAGCTCGAGCGTGCTTCCTCCAGAGCGCTCAAGGTTATTCGGCTTTTACTGCAGCAAAAAGGAAATAAAAAGAACAGTTTATGTTCAATTGGGATTTTGGTTTTTCTTTTTTCCTTCCATCACTGAGCAGAGCTTAATTTTCAGTCATCAGACATGCACCTGTCTTAGATCAAATGAGAACTGCTTTTTTTTTTTTAACCAGCCAAAAGACAAATCTCTTAAAAGATGGATGTTTTTCAAAGAGCCAGATTTGGGAATGGAGTCCGGTTTCTCTGGAGGGAAACATCTCCATATTTAGTGTAGCTCACTCTGACTCTGTTCGGGGCCGGCTGATATTTTGCCTGTGGCTGCAGCGTCACGTCGAAGCTGTATCTCTGCAGCCAGGCGGTTTGCAGGTGTCAGTCCGGACTCTGAGCCCCATGCAGCTTTTAGCCGGACTCTGTCAGTCAAAGCTGCCACCAGGCCATCATCTGTTAGTCATCTGAGCTGCTGGGACCGAGCAACAAGCCCACTGACTGTTCATGTCAGATTAAGATGCCCGCCGTGTTCAATGGCTGCAATATTTGTAAGAATACATGCTTTTGTCCAGCTGCTGGACACTGAATACAGGAAGATTCTCATCCTTTAATAATTTCTCATAATAAAATCACTGATTCTGAATATGTTGTGCTCAGTCCTGATACCATTAATGTGCTTCTCAGCGTTTCTGTCATCAAAATAACCCAAAAATAAAATGCACCAGGTAGCTGTGTACACAGATGAATAAATAAACTCGATGGAGCCGTGTGTTTTCAGCTCCAATCCAGCGTCCTCCATCATCCTACGACTGCATCTGAACCTGCGCTTCTGATCCTTTTAGTACTGTAATCCTCCTCTGCAAACAATCTCTCACTGCTCTACCGTAAGCTGTTTTCCTGCGATGGCTTGATAACAGAAGTAAATTGGAAACTAATCATAAAATGTTGTTTTTTTCCCTCTGCGCTGTCTTTGTCTCTATAGGGAATGGAGGTGGATCTGCTTCTTTCACTTTATTTCATACAATGAAACCTGAGCACTTAGAAATGAAGCTTATTAATTTGTTTTTTATCGCATAAATTTGTGTCTGCACTTTGTCAGTGGAGCCATCAGTAAATGTTGCTTTTGTGTTTTTGTTATTTCTTTTAAAAGCTTTAATTTTTCGGTGATACTTTAGAAAATTTGCGAGGAATTTTGTGATATTTTTTCTCATAAAACCCAATCCAAACTTTACGTACAGAAAAAAGAACAAACATAATAGACATACAAACATTTTTATTCATTAAAGAAATCCAAAAGCTAGATTTTTGTTACCCGCCATATCGATGACGGACTACAATAAAGAGGAGGGAGTTAGCATTTAATAATCCCAATGTTTTTGACAATATTTGCGTAAAATTTGCGTACAATTATAAATTAGGACCAAAAAATGTGGGAACCTTTTGATTTTATGTGGAATTCTGTGATCGTGGAACCGCGATAAACTGGAGGGACCAAGTAATACAAAAGGAGAAACAAAATCATTCCAACTCACACTGACAACCTTTTGTGTCTCTTTATCTGGTAAAGCATAAAATGCATTTTATCAGAAGTCGTGACAGAAGCTAAACATTTTCTGACAACCACTGCACTGAGAATTAAGAAGACAAATGCATTTAAGAAAAAGATTTTATGTAACTTAATTGTCAGACCAATATCTTCATCACAAACAGATCTACATTGGTAAATAAAACAGTTCACTGTAAGCCTCCATTACTAGGACAAGCCACCTTGTAAAGGAGCAGAACGTCCAGTTTGATAATGTTGATCTTTTCTCCGTATTCCAGAAAGGTCAATCAAATTAAGGATCTGTAGTTTGTTAAGGACAAAATAGGTACAAAATAGGTCCAGATGAGTGTGTGGTTGACAAGATCAACCTGAATATATGTCCAAAATATGCAGAAAGTCACAAGTCGCACCTGAGGTAGTTATGTTTCCGAGAAAAACAACACTAAAAGGGAAGGAAATGCGTAAGAGAATTTGAAAACGGAGTTTATCTGTTGCAGGATTCCTGCTGACTGGTTTGCCTGTCCTCCCGCCGTGTTGGTCTCTGCTCCTCTTTTGCTTGCGTTGGCATCTTCTACGCACGCTCGCACATAACATGCATTCCAATACGTTACACTAACAAAGAGACGAGCGCCGCCGCAGACAGACACGCACATCAGCTCGGTCTCAGCTCATGAAGTGGTTAGTGAGGTGTTCCATGTGTCGGACACATGGGTCATTACCCATCCACTGGATCGCCTTAAACGCTTTGGCACATTCTTCTTCTGCCATGATTGTTTTAATGGATGGCAATAATATACAGTGCATGGGAGAGATCCAGCGCTGGTGGGTGGATCCATATGTTTTTCTTTGGGGAAGATGAGAAGTCTGCTTGTTTCTTTCTCTCGTCTTATATTTTTACTCTCAGCCGTGTGTGTTTGTCTTTCAGCGCATGTCTAAGGACTACGTGAGGGGATGTTTATGTTTATGACTCTGTGGATGTATTAGAACGCTTTACTGGAATTAGTTGTTTTGCAGCACTAAGCACTTTTGGCCTCATGATACACTTCTGGCTTTTCTAGACGATCCATGAATGTCTTATTTTATCATGGCATCAATGTTGCCCCTGCAAGACAATCCACTTTAAAACAGGCTTTCTGGATTACAACCTAAACAAATGTCCCTTTCTCTCCTAGTGGGACGAATAATCAGGAATCTTAAGTAATAAAAATTAAATCTGAAATGCTTTATTCATCCCAGAGGCATAACAAATTGTATCAGACGTGGTATAATCCCATATAGGACGCTGCTGGTGTATGATGCTGTGTTTCGTCATGACACGCTAACAGCTCAGCGTTCGAGCGGCAAGATGCAACATTTAAAGCGACAAGTCCTGGATGACATCATCGGTTGCTGAAGAGTTGTGTTAATCCAACTCATTTGTTTTGCTGTTCCTCTTGAAATGTCTGTGTTTCTGTATGGTTGGAAAGATGTTGGAGTTGGGGATTTGATTCTACTCATTTACGATAGATAGAGTTTGATCTTCCTTTTCTCTCTGGCCTTCGGTCCCACTGCATATATCAGGCCTCCATTTCAAATCCCTAGTTGTTCACCTGTTATTGTCGCTGTTGTAAAGTTAAAAATAAAAACTATTTTAGTTTTTAATCATGAGAGATTTCCAAACGTATTACCATGTTTCTTCTGCGTGAGAGAAAATGATTTAAAATGTCAACAAAAGCACATAATTAATATGGTATTTAGTATAATTACTGGTTCGAAATTCATTAAAAATATTGCAGAAAAAAGTAAAGAAAACTAATTTTTTATTGTTTTTTTTAATTTTTATCTCTAATCCAGTTGTTAAAATGCCAGTTTTGAAGATAAAACTATTTATCTATTGCTTCTTATTATTATTATTTCTCATAGGGAGACATTAAATGTCAAACAAGAAAACTCAGTTAGTTTGTTGCTATGGGAACATGGATTAACTTATAAAGACAACGTCCCGATGACGAATGATAAAATAATATTGTGGTTTTTAAAGTCTGCACAGTAAGTTTTATGCTATCTTAATGAGTTCCTGCTGATTTCTTGGAAACAGAATAGTTGAAGGCGATCCAGAAAATATGCACAGATAATGTAAATATTAATCACTGAATGAGCCAGGCCGGTCAACTCCCACAGGCCTGCTGTACTTCCAGTAAACGATTATAAAGTTTGATATATCCCATAAATGATGATGATGATTCCTGCACTGTAAACGACCTCCCTTTAAACGCTCTGTGATTTGGAAAATTTATTTCTAAAACTCTATTTTTGATGCAGCTTTCATTTTTTTTCTGGTTCCATCCTCCCTTTACCTGAGGGACTTTATTTTAAACATCAAACCTCGATACACATCCTAAATCTCTTCTTCATCTATTTCTAAAATAAGTAATCCAGTCTCATGCTGCTTTAGCCGACATGCAGATTCTAAAAGTGTTTGCCACTCTGAAGAAAATCAAACACATTTTACAGACATAATATCCATGGTTATGCTCATTTTCTGGCAAACTTCTTCTACGCACAGAAACAAAACTTTAGATTTTAAATGAATGTGATGTTTATCCAGACCAGCGGTGACTTTCTAAAGGTTTTGGTTTGTAAGGAGCTTGCAGGTCATCGATGACGTCGCCAGTAGCGTCCGGCAGTCAGAGAGAGCAGGTCAGGCAGCGTTACACGCCGTTCATGGAGTCATATTGTGTGTTTGAATGAGGTTAGGTCGTTGTATCTTGCGATGGCTGACACATGGCGGGCGATTTCACATTTCCCCGACTGCCAATTAACACTGTCGGCGTGTTGAAACTAGGAAAGCGGACCAGTTGGTTCGAGCACGACTTCAGTTCATCTGTCGGGACTCGAAACGTCACACGCAGACGGGAGAAGAGCTGCTGCGTTCAAGAGTTTCGTTTTATCAACCTAAGGACAAAACTGGAAACTTTATTTTTTCTTTGATTAAATTCTTAAAATTGATGCTGCACACATAAATCTTTCCACACACACGCGCTTTAGATCCAAGAGTGTGACTTTAATTATCACCTTGTCTTGGCCTAAATGAGGGTGCGAGGCTGAGCTAATCACCACATGAACTGTGTGAGAAAGCGAGGAAAAAATCTTTCCTCATTAAATCATCTCAGCATTCTGATCTTCTCACTCATAGAGGGTTTTTTTTTTTTTTTTCTACTTAAATGTGACAGATTTTTTTGTCATAACTGATTATAGAGTGTTTCACTGACTGCCGATGTTCACCACCTAACCCAAAACCTCTGTGTCGGATATTATTATATTCTGAAGATTCACTGCTGCAAAAGTTTCTTTTTAAGTCACATATAGAGATATGTGTTCAAATATATAATCACAAGGTCTTTAATCAAAAATAATTGTCCTAAATCAGGGAAGTGGATGTTTTCTGGGGTAACCTTTCCAAACTGAGCGTCCTCATGTTGGAACGGTTCTGCAGATCCGTCACGTCCACTAATGCGACGTTTCTGAGCGTTTCTGTGATGCATGACTTTATTACCATCACACATCTCTGACATTTCACTAAGCTGGAAATCGATGGATCTCAATGCAGAGGATGTATCGCACAAAAATCTAATCAGCTCTTCACCCCTCTGTGACATTAAATGTAAAGAGCAGCAAAGACGCTGGGTGGAAAAAAAAAAAAAGTTTTAAAACAACGAGAGAAAAAAAGAAGTTGAGCGATGAAAACAGATGAATGTGGGGAAAGATTAGCACAACAAAGAGGAAGAAATTAAATTTTCAAAGGGGCTGGAAAAAATGAAAAGATTAAGATGCAGGAAAGAGATTAGTATAAAATAAAGCAGATAAAAACAGATATGGTTGCTATTAAATTACAGATCAGTCTGAGATGTGTGTTCAGGCCTAGAGCTTCCTGCTTCCTGTTGGAGGAAAATGTTTTAAAGCAGCCCCAGCCTCACGCCGCACACACACATAATGTCCACCTTCATGGAAACCTGCATTTAAACCTGTTTAATTCACCTCACCAGCTGCATCAGAGTCACTGGAAGGGTTGTTACAAAAGGAACGGAGCTGATTTCATGTCCAGCGCCTGTCTGATCTCTGTCCTCTGATGGGAACAAACAGACTTCGACAAGAACAATTACAACAAGCTGATGCCAGATCTCAGGGCGGAGGTGATGCATTTGCAGCTTTTGGATTTGACGAAAGTTTACTTTAGTGCATTATAAAACACAATAGAATAGAATAAAGTCATAAAGTGTCATTTGGTAAATCATGACACTTTTAGTACAAAGTTGACATTATTCAAAATGTCTTCGTTACAACTTGACATGAACCAAGAAATCATGATCTCACATAAATTTGTTATAAAAGTATTACTGATTAAACTTAAAAAAAATTATGTAGCTTTATGTCATTAAAGCTAAAGTTTAATCAGTAATACTTTTACAACAAATTTACGTCAGATCCTGATTTTCCTGTAAATGTTCTTCAGGTTGTCTTTTTAACCGTCTGCATGTGACTCTGACGGTTCGGGCCTTACTGTTAGTTTCTAGATGTAATAATAACTGGAGTTTTGTTTCTGTTTGTCTCAGTCTGTTGTGATGTTATTGGGTTCACTGTGATCGGTGGACTCGCGTGTTTTAGTACGTCCAAGGTTGTGCTGGGCTCTCATCTCAATCCTATTGAAAATGGATTTGCTGTGCCTCAAAGGCAGCTTGTTGTCAGTAAAGTAACCAGTTTAAAGGAGTTGGTGTCAAATAAAAAGCCAGAAATTCAGTTTCTCCTTAACTTGCTGACATTTATGCAAGTAGTGTGTGTGTAAGTATATGCAAAATCATTAAAATTGTTTATCGCATTATCATTTTTGCCCAACAAAATACTTTCGCTACTTATTTACAGTTCTGAAATAAATATTAGGACATTTTTTGTCATCTGTTTCCTATACTGTTTTTAAATAAAGTTCAGAGGAAGCTACTTTCAGATTCGGCCGTTTTACTAACTCTGTTGGCTGTTAGGCAAAGAGATGCAAACTCGTGTTGACTTTGTTGACTTCCTTCTTCCTAATAAAGCTCAGCATGAGGTCATTTGGTTTTAATTTCTGTGACATTTTACGTTTGGTTAAGACTCCCTATGTAAACTCCTGTTTTTAATATCCACATGTGTCACTGCGATGTTTTCCTGGTTCTTCCACCAGCTGCTTCCTTCTCCTGGTGCACCTGCTCACAACATTTTAATTAGGACTCACCAAAAACAAGGAAACTCATTGAGTTTCCAGTAAACAAATTAATGCATCTCATAGAAACGGGAGAGGCTGTGAGTTCACCCTGCTGCTGCTGAAAATAACACAATGAAGCCATATTGTCCTGGTTTTATCCTGAAAGTCATGAGTTGTTTACTTTGTCTTAATTAGCTCTTCTTTAAAGTTGATCCCTTTTGAAAAGGTCACCTATTTTCTTTGTTTTGTAGCTTTAATCCTGTCACATTTTATTTCTTGCCCTCCAGGCCATTTTATGGAGAAATAAAACTCCGCGAGGATGAAATAGGATTTAGATCTGTAACATCCAGTCGTATTACGAGATAACGTCCTTCTGCTTCTCTTCAGGCTCCTTGTAAACAGAAGCAATCTCATTCAGACAATAACTTCTCTACTCATTTCTTAAAGTTTGATCACAGCGAAAACAAGTGTCCCCTCTCAGTGTTTTATCAACCCAGAAAAACCAACGTTAGCTTGATAATACTAAACAAACATCTCCTTTTCAAACGCCGCATTTGTTTGCACTGATTGATGAATCTCAGAAAATATTGAGACAGCAGAGTTTGTTTTAATCAAATGTTGCTGTTTTGATATAAAATCAGTAAATGTTTCGGTGACCTCGCGCTCTCTTCCTCCTTTCTTGGGAAATTCCCATCATGGTAAAAGTTTACGACTAACTCGTTAATAGTGTGCTCGACCTTTAACCCACAGAACTGCCTGTGAAACATCTTGGAGGGGTTGGATTTCTTCTGAAGCTGGGGGAAGCGTTGTCCAGGGCTTTGTCCTGTGCAGGTTGGCTTTAGTGGGGTGGGAGATCACTGTAAAAGCAATTCAGGAATCAAAATAGAAATCTGTGAGCTAATGCTAAGTTTTAAAGCGTTTATAGACGAGACCTGGTCTTTGTACACACCAGACTGCTGTTTGGAAACTGACATTATCAGATATTAAAGCTGCAGTATTCTATTTCTATGAAAAGAAAAGAAAAATCTGTTTTTGGTGTCGTAAACTGTAAAAAAAAAAAGAAATCACAGAGCTGCTTAGCGATCTGCTACGGCAATCTCGTCTAAACAGTGATGGAGAGCCTCTAAATGTGGAACATTTTCCCACCTATAACTTCCATAGAAAATATAATTTTTTGCATGTTTGTTAAAGCTATCACAACGAGACAGATAATCTGTGTACATGAGCTTGATTGACAGCGCTTACATCACATCATAACAAAACCTTTTCTTGTTTTCGCGATATAATACCCATGATGTGTGAACAAACTAATTTATGGTCGAAACATCAGAAATATTTTGTTAGAGCTGCACATTCTTGTTGGAATGCTAACGGATCCAGCTAACATTTTTGGTTTAATATGCAAACACAAATATGTTGGTAACAGATTGTATTGTTCAAATGTGGAAATATTTTACAATAAGATCATATTATATTCTACAAACAGGACAATGTGATTTTTTCATCTTCACAAATCCTGGGCAGAAAATGAATAAAACAGCACAGAATATTTTAACTCTTGGTCTGATAACTGGATTAAAGTCAGTTAAACATACATAATGTTTAACTAATACAGCTTCCACTAAAAATTAGGGGCAGTACATGTGGGGTCAAGGGGCAAACTCAGAGTCCCATTATCACGGTTATGCAACAGGACAAAGTACAGCAAGGAGCCATTACTGCAGAGCGTATCAGATTGAGGAGTACATTCTCCATTTGCATATAGATGTGTATCAGAAAAGCCTGACAGGCATGCAGGAGCCGCTGGTGTGTGCATGGTTTGCATTCAGCCTGACACAGAAAGCTTCTGTGTCATGGAGTTAAAGTCAAGCTGCCATGTCAGTGAGAGTTTTATGCTGTAACTTCAGACCAGCCCGGTCCATCTTCTGCTCTGCAAGTAGAGCCTCAGAAAGACAAAACAATAAAACTCACTTATTTGATATAATTGTGAGACGGGTGAAGTTTTTTAGATCATTGCTATGAAGCGAATGTTGTGATTTTAAACTAAAGTTGCATACAGGCCAGTTAGTTTTTCATTAGCGTCAGTTAGCCTGCTAATAACCTTCAAACTATCCCTGCAACAACATCAAATCTTACCAAGTACTTTTATCTTATTTCTGGCATTTCTAACGTTTGAAATAAAATACAACGGACATACAAGTAACCTTTCAGTGAGAAATAGAGCTTGTTTTAAATCAGCGTGTCCCTAATATTAACAAAAAAATGCATAATTTATTTATGTTCTCCATGTTGGAAGTGACTTTTCCCTGCATGAATGAATTATTTACTTAAAATAAACTCCAGTGTCTTGTTGGAAAGTTGCTTGTAAGTTGGTTTCGTCTTGTTTCAGGTTTCTAAGCTAACTGCACTGGAAGCTAAACCAAAACTACTTGGTGAAAGCGTTTGTTTTTGCAGTGCAGCATCTATCAACTTACTGGAAGCACGTATTCCAATAATGTGCTTCCATATTTCAACCAGTATTAATAACAATGTTAATTGTTAATAAAGACATTTGACAAAACTTGGTAAGATTTTTGCATTGAAATATAGCATATTGAAATATTTACGTTTTTTACAGATGCCTTCTTGCAACCTCGCAGACTTTGAGACGATAAATCAAGCATTTATTGGTTTTGTTCATGGGTCAGAGAACAAAGTGCCTGATTTCCTTTGCTTTTTAATTCAGAAAGTAGTTTTACTTTCTAAAAAGAAATCTATCTAAAATGTGAAGGCCTTTTTTTTTTTTTTTATCTTGAATCTTATAATGAGACACATTGTCCATTATTTTGTTCCTAAATTATTTCCTCATCTCTTGTTTTAGTGAACAGGATGTTGTGGACTTACTTGATAAGGACAAAATGACCTTAGGAGTTAAGAAAAGATATATAACATATTTACCAGGTCATTTATCATCTGCTCACTCCTGAAGACCTCCTCTGCATCCATCTTCAGCCCTGGGCTGCGTGCAGGCATCATCCCTCTGAGTAGTTTTGATGAATCGTGGTGCTCCGGTCCCTGGAGGTCCGGAGCACCACTGTCTTCTCATTCCCATGCTTACTGTCCCCTACCCTGCCCCTCCTGCCCCGGTCCCCAGGGCCCTGTGGTGCTGGCATCCACCCAGAGTCCCTCCATTTCCTCCACATCTGATATAATCAGGACAAAAAGAGCTGAGAACATTCTTTTCCCATGATTCGTAAGTGGCACCAGGGGCGCTCTGAGCCGGCCGCTCGCTTGGCCAACTGACTGGCCAGATTCCTTCCCAGCATGCCGAGCACTTATCTGTGGCTTTTGCAGCAAGTCTTTTGACAATGTCATCTGCAAGGAATGAAAACTTAAGAGACATGTTGAAGATTTTTTTGTATTATTATTCTTATTATTCTCCTAAGGTTGTCATTTGAATTAATCACAGCAAGATCAACACCTGCGATTCATTTGTGTTCCTTTCTTCCTCTTCTTTTCCCCTAAAACTCTTGCATACGCTGGCCATTTAGCCATTCGTCACGGCATGCAGCAAACTCCGCATCACAGAACCAATTAGGTTTTGAAGTTTCGCAAAAGTACAGTTCTTTGTGCAGGTAATTAAAAACATAGATTGTGCCGCGATGAGACGGTGCAAGTCGTTTACTTTTGAGTCCAAACAAACGTAATGATCTCCAGTTTTCTGGTGTTTGCTGAGATTCTCTCTTGCTGGTGGTGCAGTGGCGGCTGCACATGCTCCAAGTTATCCTCATCACAAACTGCTATCATTAAGGAGAATTTCGGCCATGTGTGCCCAGCCACACTCATGAGATAAAATGGAACCAGACCATTTAGTCCACTTGAGGCTGCTGCTGCAGACTCTGAGTGCAGATCCGCCGCTAGCAGGGCGGATCTATCACCGTTTCACACGCGCATTTAGATTAAACTCAATGCTTCGTTCTGGGAAGCGT
Organism: Poeciliopsis paucimaculata; assembly: GCA_903067055.1. Lineage (NCBI taxonomy): Eukaryota > Metazoa > Chordata > Actinopteri > Cyprinodontiformes > Poeciliidae > Poeciliopsis > Poeciliopsis paucimaculata. The sequence goes on from CAEGAD010055233.1 coordinate 40,137, forward strand.
CGAAGAAAACTCCGCGCCAAATATTGACACACTATATATATGCTTTTGACAAAGATAATTGAATTGAAAAACCTTCACGATTAAAGATGAATGAGATTAAAAATCTTATTACTTCATTCAAACACACTGGCTTGAATCAGTGATGAGGATTCTCTTCGTATGAACTCATTAAAACATAAGAATCGTTTACATTTTTCATTATTGAGTTGCACTGTATCAATCAGGAGCTAATGCTGCTAATTACCACTGCTTTTAAGTTAATGGATGAATATGAACATGATGACCTTCATCGTTTCTAAAAGCTCTTCACAGCCACAGTGAGTTTCTGGAGAAAAGCCTCTCAGCAGCAACATGTTTGCTTTCAGTCGCGTCCCAACCCAGAGCAGCAAGTACCATTTCTGTGAATACGCAGCCTTCCAAGCACTAATTGATTGGTTGAATGACGAGCTTTAATAATGTGTTTCACTTTCACACGGTTGGAGCTTTAATGTTTGCAAGTAACAGAGAAGCAGCGAGTCACAATTTCGAGCTGAAAACTCAAAGTTTCCAATGAACTCGGACTTTAAAATGCAGAACCGCTTCCATGTGGTAAAGATTTAGAGATGGTATATGACCTTTTTGGCAATTTAAATCCCATTAAACATTTTGTACACAGAGTTCTTGACAAACTGCTCGAACACTTAGGCTTTAGTTTGTGTAACTAGCAGTGGTTAGAATGGTAACAGAACACAACAATCAGCAAATAACCCTGATTCTAAAGTTGGAGCTGAAACGGGGTTCATTTGGGTTTGATGTCCCGTCCAGGTCCGAGTTGCAGCCTTGTAGCTGCGTGGAGCTCCGCCAATGCAGCCCATTTAGTTTGATCACCAAAGTGCAACCAAATTTTCTTCTGCGTTTGTGAAAGATCTCCGGTGGAACTGGCAGATCACAGCATGATGATCGCAGGTATATGAAGCGAAAACCACTGGTTTCCTTTCATTTCGTCAGTCTTTAATGGTTCCTGTCAGTGGGTGGGATTCGTTGGGTGGTAAATGAACATTTTGTCCTGAAAGTGGATAAGGATTGGAGTGATTTACTAAAACGCAGCTTTTTTTTAGGTTGTTCACACTTCACAGCTTTTCTGTATTTTTAAGAGGGGTCAAAGGTGACAATGACAAGGTCATGAGCAGCCGATCGTCAAGGAACGAACACTGCAAAAAAGTATTTTTGTAGTTAATTATAATAACCTTGTTGTGGGCCATTTTTCACCTTCCCATTCTCTCTATGCTAAAGCTAACGTACCGTATGCTCGTCACATGATGTATTTATGTTTCTATTTAGTTATCTTTGTTTATCTGCTCTGTAAAGTTTCAGAAAAAAACAAGCAGTGATTTGGATTTGGGGAGACTGAAAGTCCCCCACTGAAACAAAATGATCCAAAACGCCGACATGCACAGGAAGATGCCATCTTATTTTTTGTAAATTTGTTCTGAAGACGCATGTCGACTTGTTGAATGAAGTGAGACGGACGCCCGGATGAGGGCGGCTCTGTTCTGGCTCCGACCCAAACCTTCAGCCTCGCTGACAGCGGGGACAGAAGCGGTGCCAGCTTCCCCTGCAGCAGTGACAGGAGACCCGGGTTCTATTCAACGCGGCGCCGCATGGGGTCCAGCAGGAATGTTTGCTCTCTTCAGGAGGTTTTATTGAACACGGGTGGGCATTTATGAGGCTGTTTATGAGAACTGATGGCAAGTGAGCGAAGACGTGAGGAAGAGTGTGTGTGGGGAGAAATGCTGACTTGTTGGGCTTCAAGGTCAGAATGAAGCCCTCCAACGGTAGTAAACAGAGTGCACTACACAGGGGATTAGCACATACAATCCTTATGATAGAAAAATATTAGATACTTTTTTGCAAAGGTATGAGGATTACACAACTGTGTGAAAAGATTTAGCCTCAGGAACTACGTTCGCAGGACTTTGCATTGTCTTGAAAACAAAAGGTTCGAAGCAAAGGATGGGGAAAAAAACGAAACATTTTACAGTAATTCCCTTTATCGGAAATTGGAAAAAATGTATGCATCCACAAAGCTGAGATTTGACTTCATAATCCCTGTTCTTCCCACAGTCAGGAGCGTGCTGAGGGAGAGTTTTGATTAAGTGAATTAAAGCGAAGCGCAGCTCTGGCAGACGGCACAGGCATGCTGTCCTTGGGGAAAAATGTAGGTTTCTGGCAGCATTTTCAAGAACAACAAAACAACAATTGTTCTTCCCGCTTCGCTCTGCTGTTGGATTCATTGACGGCAGATCAAATGTACGTTGGTGGTCTGGAACATTAACAAATCCCCTTAATTACATCCATCAAAACACAGGAAGTATCAGGGGGAAGCGATCTCTCACTTAGCGAGTTTCTGAGTTGCTCTTAACCTGCTGTGACGACGTCTGTGAGGCTGTGCAAGAACGAGTCGAGAGCTGGCTCTTCTTCCAGGAGAGGGAATTCATTCACTTAGGCATTTTAAAACAGAGACGTTTGATTAAGAATGATAGTTCAGTTATGAGGAACACTTTCATGGAGAATTCAGAACTGAATGTTTTTCCAATCCTTTAACTTTGAACAAAATGTTTGTACATGTCCACATTATGTTCAGTTTTCAGCCTTTCACCCAATGGATGGACGCGTTAAATGTCAGTGAAAGTCGACTTGAAGCCGTTTCAGATGTTTAAATGTCCTAAAATAAGATGATCTGTCAGAAAAAATGGACAAAAACATGAAGATCAAAACTATAATATCAATACAAACATGTATTTTAAAGGCTTTGATTTGTTTATTATTAGCATACTAGACAGTCAGTTATATGGCAAAATTGTGGTTTCTTTGTTACCTTGACGATTTATTGACTTTTTCTCTTTTTTTTTTGTGGTATTTGATATAGTACACTTAAAATAAAGTTTGTGATGTCACATTTACGTGTTATTATCCAGCTCATCAGGATGCGGAGTCTGTGGCCGATCTAAGAATGCATTGCAGACATTTCTTAAACATATTAAACATTTACCTAAAGCTTCAAGTAACTGGTGCTATTTTAGGAGGAAATTAGAACAAGTTGTTGAGGCACCAGCTGTTTTTTTTACTGGATAAATGACTGGAGCCAGACAGCAGCTCGAAGTGCAATAAAAAAACACTTTGCGACGAATATCTTGTTCGATATTTTGAACACAGAAGCGAGGCAGTAAACACATCCAGTCCTCAGCTGATGAATAATTCAACTCCAGTGTTAAAGATCCCAGTGACAGAGACGCAGACACAAAGATCTCAGACTGGCATGCAGGTCAGGAAACTCAGTCTGTTTGTGGCAGTATAGATTTTTAAGTGAACCTCACAGGAGCTGGAGTGCCATCGAAGTGCAAGCAGAAGTTAATATTTCATTGAGGAGGTGGAAGTCAAGCAGCATCTGCACAGACTGCATTGTTAAACCCTGCTCAGCACAGGACTCGCACTATTTCAATCTGTGGCCACATTTAACGGGATACAAAACCTGATTGGTGAGTAAGCGCGTAAAACTGCTGGAAGATTTATGAGGGTTTAAAAGATGAATAATTTAGGACGGTGAATTATGGGCTTTGTAGAGAGGGGAAAAAAGGAGCACATTTCTGACACAAAACTCAAACATTTTTAGATTAATCTCGGAAAATTTTGAGCTACAAAAGTTAAAGTTTAAGAAAAGAAAAACTTAACAATCTTTATATTAAACTCAGAAATTTTCTAGAAAAACTGGACATGAAAAAACAATGTGAAAATCATGCATAAAATTGTGAACATGTGGATTGCTTCTGAAGGGCGACGTCAACCGGCGACGGTTTCAACGCGACACACCGTGTGATGTTATGGGTAAACAGGAAGCGTAAACATGTTTACTCAAAGCATATTCAGAAAATGAAGCTTGTAAGACGAGGAGAGGCGAACAGTAACTGAGGTTTCTATCTTTAGCTGTTAAAAATAACCAAACTGGAAGCTCAGAAAGAGTCGAGGTTAAATCTAGACTCGTTTGAAATTTCATGAACCGGTAAGCTACAACTCAAGTCTATAAATAGTGACGTTACAGTATGATGAAATGCATGAAACATATGACAGGTGGTTTTACAGAAAAACAACATAAAAATCATGGAGAGCAGAACAACAGAGTTTACCACATTTCCACGTTGAGCTTCATCAAACTCCCAATTATCAAATTAATACGTACAAGTAAAGGAAACGCGGGTGCGAACGCGGCTGTCGCTACACTGGCAGAAAGGCTCCGTTTGCTCATTATCACGTTCCAGCAGAGATGATGGAAGCAGCTGGAATAAAACTGGGATTGAGAGCATGTTGTGTTGATTGAATGTCTTTGTGTTGGGTTTGTTAACATCATCTGTCGGATTTCAGAAACTCTGTGTAAACCGCTGCTGCCGCCGCCGCCGCTGCCACCACTGCTCGATTTGTTTCAACTGAAATGACTTTTGCTCTTTATTAGTGTTGAACATTTGTTATGATGCCCAACCGTGTCAGTGATGTATTGTTTTCACAACTGGAAGTGGTGGATTACCATCTTTAAAGCTCATATAATGCCTGAACTTTGACCCCAAACCCCAGAGGAGTCAGAACTAGTGCTTCATTGCTGCAGAGAGAATGAAGAAGTTCAAATCATTTTATCCAATCTTGTCCTTGACTCCAAACTCTTACATCCCTCCTTACTTCAGAACAAATCATCTACATAAACCATCAAAGCATTTTAATCCTAACAATAGTTCATGATATAAGTTGTTGACGTGTTTCCATACATGTTCAAAACCAGTGGTGAGTGGTGAAATGTCATCTGTCCATTCCAGTGTTCACTATACTACTGGCATTTAAAAACGTACAATTTAGAGCCGGACCTCTGAGAGGAAACATCCCCAGCCAGCGCTCCACCCTGCAGCCTGGAATCAGAAACACAAATGTGTTTTTGCTTGTCGTTGCTTTCTCAGAGTGTGGCAGCAGTTTTCCTTGGGGAGCTGCAGGTTTCAGATGCTCTGCTGCTCCGACACACCAGGGAAACATCAAAAGCTTGCAGGCCAGCAGGTTCCTAACGACCAGGACTGAGGATCTGCCTCTGCCGGGCATTTTAAACTTTATCTTTATTTGTTTCCAGAGTCTGCAGCCAGTTTTCATGTTCATATATTTTTCTCGTACATTAATCTCAGCCCTTTAGCTAACTTTGCCTCCTGTTGTATTTATTTTTATGCACTTACACCGCTGTGAATTTTCCCAAGCCAGTTTCCTCTTTCAGTGTGAAACACCTGGTGCTAATAAGCCCACCTGAACAACAATTATCACCACCGCAGCCATCAGTCTTTGTACCTCCAGGTTCTTTCTTTCTTCTCAGATCCTCTCTGTGGCCTTTGTTGTGTGTTTGTTGGCTTTCGCTTCATGTTAGACCTGGGGTTAGCGACGCGTTTGCTTTACAGCTTTTCTGCATCTGCAGCACTTTAGGTCGATGTATCTTCACCTGTGCGCCTGCTGAGCTTACATGTGCATCCTCTCTGCACCTGTGGTGGGTTAAAATAATGTCAGTTTTACCGACTTCGACCGCAAAGTCTTTCTGAATAAGTGTAGATATTACAGAGTTGTAATTTTAGTTGCACTCTAAAGAGAAGCTGCGCATGTCTTTATCTGTTCAAAGACTGCGCTTGATGAAAAGTGAAATTAAACTGACCTGTGTCTGAGGTCATCGGCTGCAGCGGAGACTCAAACAATCCCTCTAATTAATATTAATGATTTCAGGTCAGCAGCCATGTAACTATTACAGTTTGCACATTAGATCACGGTTTGCCCGTGTTCTCTTTTAAAACCTATTTGCATGCATAATAAAGAATATCAATAAAAGGTCATCTTTTATTAATACTGTCATTTATATTTATAAGCTGTGTGCCTTGTAGCAGGGCCACCGCTGCCTGGAAGCGGGAGGGTTCGCTTCGGATCAATACGTCTCAGTACTGACCTCTGTTTGTTAGAGCCCAACAAAATCACAGGACATCATGATGCCTCACCAAGTCAAATCCACTTTCTGCGTTTCTCAAAGATCTGGAAGATTTCTGAAAAATGAAAACATTGTTTCAACGCAGTCCTGTCCGCAAACTAAGAAAACTGATGTAAGACTTGTAGTTTCTGCAGGAATCTAAAATATTCACGTAGATTTATGTCAATATGGGTATTTTTTTATTCACTTTGTCAAATATCATTTGGATAAAATATTTTTTTTTAAGCAAAACATCTGAGCTGGATGCTAAATGCTTGTTTTTCTCACTCAGTGTTTACGATTTACTTTAAAAAATCATTTTGTCAAAAAGATATTTTAAAAAGTGATCAACAAATACATTGATATTTATATAACTCTACTTGAAGACTCTTACATCAGTTGGTTTAAAGACAGGAATGTATTTCTTTTCACTTCTATAGGAACAATGATCTTGTAATTTTCTCGGTGAAATATCAGACATAAGTGCTTTTCTTGCTAAGTGCTGTACAACGTTGCAATCTTCTCCCTTCAAATCAGAAAAAAAAAATACTTTTCTTTCATATTCAGAAGTGGTCATTATGTTGCTATCGTCTACAATGAGGCCGCTGATTAGCCCTGGCTGCCAATAACCAGGGCAGACAGAAAACAAAGAGGAGAAACCGTGTGATGCATATTGACTGCAGGAGGAGAGCGGAGGAGAGCGGAGAAGGTTTGAATGTTTTCCAGCATGAGTTGATGAAGTGTGACATGCTTTCAGCTAAAAGCAGCAGCTTCCCACAAAATGTCTGCCGATGGGAACAAAGAGCTCCACAGAATCAGCTTTTCTCTCAGAAGTCCTGCAGCGCTGTGGTTTCTCGTATTTTTTTTCAACGTTTTTGCCAGATGTTGCTTTTGGTGGGTCAAGTTTTAAGTTGATGTCATTTATAAGAGCAACTTTTTAAAAGATGTCCTTAATGTGGGGTGTAAAAATGTGTAGTTGTGACTTCAACCTGTTGAGTTTTTGCAACTGGCCAATTTGTCAATACAGCATCAGAGAACCAGTTGGAATGTTGTTTTCAGAAACGAGGAAAGGAAAATACACCTGTCAAGTAATTCTGACTTAGTTTACTAATTTTAGATGTACTTTCAGCAAGAAATAGGAGCTTACTGGATGTAATTTCTAAATACTGATGGAAAAATACTAAATCCACTAGCAGATTATTTCACCTTTAACTATTTTATAGGTATTTCAAAATCCAACATATATCAACTTCCTTCAATTCAGTATAATTAGTATTGAAATGTAATAAATGTGAGTGCATAATATTTGCGTGCACTGCCTCGCGTCGCCGTTCTCCCCTGGATTTGAACATTTATTTGCAAAACAAACCTAATCTTATCATGTAATTTTGGTCTAGTTTCTGGTGCAAATACTTTTGTATACTTTAAATAAGACAAAACCAACTTACAAGTTATTTTTCAGCAAGATTTAGGTAAATATTTCAACTCAGTAATTCCTTAATATTGATTTTAAAAAGAACTAGTTCCACCGTTTAACATTAACCCATGTTTCACTTATGTTATAGGTGAAATAATCACTGGCTTTTCATCAATATGAAGGAATTATTTACATAAAATAATTTTCTATCTTATGCTGAAAAGCTACTTGTAAGATAGTTCTGTCTTATTTTGTGAATAATGATAATTACACTAGAAATTAGACCAAAAATTCTTGGAAAAATGCATAAATATAGCAATTTTGACCATTGAAATTGTTGAAATCATGCAGAAAACATTTATTGTTAGAAGAGTGAAGTTGGTTGTGATGACAACGTGATGACCGGACGTCAATCAGATTTCACCAAAGATATTCACCAAAGATATTCCTCTTCAAGCTCAGCAGTGAGACGTTTTCAGGCTGCATGACCTCAATCAGGGGGAGTTATTAACAACTAAACTAAACTTAAACATAAAGGAGTTGTTCGTGAATCATTACTGCGAAAACAAACGAACCACACACAGATATGACTCAAAATGTCACTGATTTTAAGATCGAGCCAGAAACGATAACATCACACCCACATTGGTTACAGTTTGGACATGTTTGCTCGTGTTTGCATGGTTCATGCACACAAACATGCGTGTTTAAATGCACTGTGCCACAGTCGGAGCATTTACGCGTTCGCAAGTTTATTTGAGTTCCAACCGCTGAGAGACTTCGATGAGATCACTCAACAGATGGGAAAATGATCCACTCAATCCAAACCGGGTTATTTATAATGTTTTTGAGAGTGCAAAAATACCACCCCTGAGAGCGCGAGGAAATATGGTGTGAAGAGGCAAAAAATAAATACAAATCTTGCAACCTCGCAAAGATGTCACACTCTACATGAGAGGCATCGTTTTTAATGCAGAGAGAGGAGACTCAAGTCGGAGCCCCCAAAATAAACCCAGCAAGAAAGAAGAAGAAAAAAAAGCAGCTTTCACATGACCTCTGCGAGAGCCAAGCAGATTTGCCGCCATCTGTTTGTACCTCTGACAATGATAGGAACTGAGTTTTTAATAAAGCAAAGGAGGCCAGGTCGTGCAGAGGCATCCAAATGAGAAGCAGCGCGAACATGTCTGTTCTTATTACTGTGAGCTGGGAACAGTTTGTGCTTCGCTACATGTGTGTCGCCCTTTGTATGTGTTCATAAAGAAGTAGGAGCCGAGATGTGTTGGGAGTGCATGCGTGCGTGTGCGTGTGCGTGTGTGTGTGTGTGAGAGAGAGAGGACACGCATTCTTCATCGGCAGGAGTGTGGGAAGGAAGAGGATGAAAGAACGAGGAGAGAGTAGAAACGACAAACATCTCGTCGCTAAAACATCTCTTCCCGTCTCATCAGAGCTAACTTACCTAAGACAAACAGGATGACTCCGGGGCGTCCAAATACAATTTCTAAAATTTCTTGGTTGAAATCTGACTGGGCTTGTAGATCACTGACTGCTGGAACAGACTCCAGGCTGCCTGCCACTGATGTCAACGAGTTAAACAGCTGAAATCAATACTTGACCGATAATAAAACCTTTGTTAAAGCTAGGGAAAGTTTCTGATCAGTCTTCTGACACAATTAATTGATTATTTGGATGAATAATCGTCCACATTTTTGCCCAAATTTTCATGTCTGTGCATCCCCAACACACTTCTGCAGCTTAGAAAATTAAGCTGTAGCAATAATAGTTCACTTTATAAGTCAACGTGAACAAAAATTACACAGAAATTATGGGAGAAATGTTGTTGTATCAGTTTACAGGGGACATATTATGCAAAATTCACAAATTTATTTTACTTCCATTTGAGTTTCTGCTCCTTCTAAAAACAGCCAATGACAAAAGGTTTATATTTTTATGTGTCTTGAAAATAATTTGTTTCAAAACCTTTGAAATGTAACGTCACACATCACACAATGTACAATGGCTGCTGGAAAAGACAAGTGTTTTGTTGTTGACTTATCATCCAGAAACCACTGGCTGCATTCTTGTCGGTTGTGCAGGAGACTCCACTTCTGCTTTTCAAAGATATAGGGTTGCATAATTGTGCTTCTGTCAGCAGCCATTTTTGCTTGTCAGCATAAACGTTGAGTTGGGGTTTTTTTTAATTTAAAGTGACAGTCTCGTGAAAAATGATAATAACCCCGACATTTTCATCAGTCAATAAAATCCTTCTTGTTTCCTCTGACATGATGTGGAAACTGATCACGTCTGGGGGAAAGAGGATGTTTGCTAATAGTCAACAACTAAGTGTTGTGCAACACAAATAATCATTCGGTGGGAATACGGCTTCCCAAACAGTAAAATATAATCCGGGATCATTCCATAAACCGTTATCGCCCTGAAATCAATAAATGTGCCTCTACTGTTTGACGCACACTGTAAAAACCAAGAAATCCACTTAAGATCCAAACTTGCATAATTGCTTTGCTGGAGTGAGCATATGGCTTGGGATGCAGAAAACACCATACATCATAAACGCAGCCTGAGATGCATACCAAAGCATCTTTATTATGTCAGGCGGTGGAAGATTAATAAGGTGATGTTTTTCAGCTATAATTGACCCAGTTAATGAGACCCTTGTTTTCTGGTTTCTTCCCCAGTAAACCAACTGTGATGGGGCTCCGAACAAGTGCCAAAAAACTCCCAGCTCCGCCAAACAAAATTGGCTTATTAATTCCAATTATACTGATCATTGAACACTCAAATGAAAAATGAAGATGTTTCAACTTGACTAATTGGCCCCAGGAGTGAGCGGATGGTTTTCTGCATGTGTGTGTTTGTGTATATATTCTGTCTGAATGAGAGGACGGAAAATTAACTTTTCATGTTAAATATTCTGCACAGTATGGATTGCTCATGATGACACTGAAGCACTCGGCTCACACACACACACACGCACACGCCCACACACCGTCAGCTGCTTAATAAAACATGCAGCTCGTGTCGCAGAGGGGGCTCAGGTGGGAGAAGGGTCCAGCCATTAGAGTCGGGGTCGAAGGTTTGAAAACCCAGCTGCTCTTTCCTCACAAGTTCAAAGTGTCCTTCAGGAAGAGCCCGACCCCAAAACTACCGGCCAAGAGAAAAATAAACCAAACACAGCAGAAAAAAGGAAGAGTCTTCTGAATGTAGACCATCACATTATATGAATTGAACTGGAGCCATAGCAGAATTAATTATTTGGGGTATTAAAGCGGAAAACACGTTTTTTTTTAGAGATACACAATGTGTTGGAACACAATATCCCATTTGCAAAGGACTTGTAGGATGCAATATTTGGTAGAATGGCACTAAATGAGTGTTGTGCAGTCGAACTCTGGATGACAATAAATTTATTAACTTGGATTACCCTCGATGCTCACACCAGATGTATGTTAGCAGCTGAGATGCTAAAGCTCATAAGCATCTCAGCTTAAAGGCTTTGTATGCTGCTAAAGAGAGTTTGGTTGGTCTTGAGTAATTTTCTAACGCTTTTGCTAACTTTAAAAGTTAGCGCCGTTAGCTTATCCTTAATTAGATTTTCCAGATGAATTCCAGAGCAATAATTTATTTTTTTAAACTTTCATTTGAATAAAGTTCAGCATCTGGTTTGATGTATGTTTGTTTTTTTTAAATGACTGATTCCAGTAGTTGAATGTTTATATTCAAGCTCTTATTTTCTAATTCCTCTCCTTTTTTCCCGGACTATAAGTCGCAGTTTTTTTCATAGTTTGACCGGGGGTGTGACGTATACTCTGGAGCGACTTATGTGTGAAATTATTAACACATTATTATATCATACCACATGTTATTTTCACACTAATCCACCAGAGGGCGCTCTAGGCCTGTGTTGATAATGTGTGGTAGAAGCTACGTCCGGAGTTAGCCGAGTTGTTTACAAGCGACACCGAAGATGAAGATTTAGTGATTTGGAGCGACACGGATGGTTTGGTAAACTTGTTAGCATGTTATTTATGCTATAGTTATCTGAATAACTCTTAATATGTTATGCTAACATACCAGGCACGTTCTCAGTTCGTTGGTGGTCATGTAACGTTAGCATACCGTACAATTATTCAGCCTGTTGTTGCCTCTGTTCTATTTTTATTGCCTTTCAAGATGACATGTCTGTTCTTGGTGTTGGATTTTATCAAATACATTTCCCCCAAAAATGCAACTTATACTCCGGTGCCATAGCCTACAGAAACAAAATACAACACAGTAAAACAGCAGAGAGCAAGATGCAAAAATAAATACAATATCTAAGAGCATTATAAAACATGTCAACTGTAATGACAAAATTAAATTGGTGTTTGAGATTTGTGGACTTCCAGGTGCAGAAATGAGTTGAATTGAAGTTAGTGCTTTAGCATTAGCTTCTGCTAAATGCGGTGTTGTTGCAGTGCTTTAGTTGCCTATAATTAGCGCTATAGGGTTAGCGTCAATAACTTTTTATGTGGTTATTTCAAATGGACATTAAAGTGATGCTTGAGCGTCATTTTTCAACAGTGGCAGGATTTATAATAGATGTGACAGGGATGTAGAAACAGTTTCTTGAAAGATTAGCTTACGATCGGTTAACATAGCATCACCTCATGTGTCAACATTTTGAATTTAAGATGTCGCTCTGTTTTGCAAAATATTGCTGACAACTTTCCTTACAGAACCACCCACTGGTTCAAGGTGATTTCAGAGGATTCCTCAGACTCATTGGTGGGACTCTGCCTTTAATTGTGAACAGGTGCATCGTTTAGCTTGTGTCAGCAGTGAAATCACTTTCCTCTGACTGAATAAGAGGAAATAAACTTCAATAAAAAGGCGTCTGCATTTTTTTCCCACAATGCTGTGATTTATACTACCTTATCAGACTGAAGGCCTTTTCTTTGTTCTGTTTGCAAACCTGGTAGCTGCAGTAAACGTTCAGAGATTTATGCAGAAAGCCACACATATGTTCAGTCTCAACATTTCTGCAGCAAAAATCAATTTCATATCAAGTCTAAACAAGTTCTGCACTGATGTTTGCACTCACATGTGCAGTTTTTTCCCCCAGTAAGAAGTGATTTAAATGCAGTGTAGGAACTAATTTCTGCAGCATTGCGGGGAACAGTGAAGGCGAGGCAACACTCAGCACTGACGACAGACCCCACAGCAAGAAAAACCCCCACAGAGCGGTCTTTCACGGAGCCTGAGAGGCAGGAAAAGTGTCGAACTATTTATTTAGCTTTGGGGTTGGGACAAAAAAGCGAGCTGCTCGGAAATGACACACATCCATACATGCACGCAGATAAATATACACATCCAGAGCATGTACACACAAGGTGTTTTTAGAGCGCTGCAGTGTTTGCATGCTGGTGTCTGGAGAAGGTTTTTGCAATTCATGAATGAATATGTGCACAGAAATCCATTCTGATTTAATAGAGTTTATTTTAGAGTCACCACTAATATCTTAATGTGAAAAGACATCAGTTTAATGGGATGTATGTTGATTGATTTGAAATAACTTTATCTGGAAATGTGGAAAAAAGCATTTAAAGCTGTATTTATTTAGTTTTAAATCAGGACATTTTTCATAAAAGCAGGTCCAATTCCAACCCAGGCCATCATAAAATTGTTGTCCACGTTTCCTCTGATGCCGTCTAATATGTTCTGAGTCCAGTTTGACCTCGCTGAAATGGATTTGCTCGCAATGACATTGAGGACAATCAGTACAAGATTCAAAAACCCATCAGACGGTTTTCTATTTTTACTTTGATGCAATATGTTTATCCTAAGCAAACATGGACTGGGAATGAAAAGTAATAACTGGTTTTCTAGCCAATGTCAGTTTTGTATTTTAATAACAATAGCAGGGAAGATGTATGAACGTCTTTCCTAGATTTTTTAAAGTTTTCCTGGCCTGGGGGTTCTTTATATTTTTACATTTCAAACAGAGGCAACATTGTGCCACATGTTTGGAAAAAGGATTTTACAAATTATTTAAAACAAATACAAAATTATTACATCTGATGTTAGCGATTAGCACCGTTAGCATTTCAAAAACACCTCTCTGCATCAATCACCTTAACCTTAATCAGTTCAGCCTTCCTGTTAGTCACTGATAGTCTTGCTCTCTCTTGCTATGGCGCAGCTGGGTTATTGTGCACCCAGCTGCGGCTAAGCTGGTCACCTCCTGGTTTGCTTTCTTCCTCTGCTGTCTATTAGCATTAGCGTTGGCGTTGCATGGCATTAGCCTTGAATAAGCTAGCATTGAGCATATTTAGCCCTGTCACCCACAGCTCTTACTTTCTTCTTTCAAGAAAACTTTAAAAGAAAACGGTTGACATGCAATATTTGTAGCTACATACATTAGAGTCATTGAAATGTGTCTTTTTGACTATTTGTAGGAATCCAAGCGTAAACATTCTGTATCATACGGAGCAGAAGTTGGCCGCCGATTGAAGCTAATGCAAGCTAAGTTAGCTAAGTTAGCGGTGCCAGCCAATCATTAATCAGGTCAGCAGCTAGCTTCAAAGTGGAAATAGCCTCCACTGGGCTCATTGTAGTCTTCATTTCATCTGTCTAAACTACATACACGTCTCAATAATTATAATAATGACGTTATCTTTTAATACGTCTTACTTCATATCCATGCTTCTCTCAGAAACAACTTCTGTTCTGAAGACTATTATCACATTGTGGTTTCACTAGCTCAGAAAAATAAACAATTAACCAAAAGCAGATGTATAAGTACAAAAAAAACAAAATTTTCTGAATTACAAGAGTCAGAAAAATACGAGGCTGTATCACCACAAATATTGACATTGATATTGCCATTTTCAGACATGATATTTTCTTCTGCCTTTTTGATTTCCCTCATTGTACCACTGCTTTCCGTCTCGGTGCTCTAAGGCATCTGTTGCTCTCCTTTATCTCCCTCCTCCGTGAGTCAGACGAGGAAATAATTGGCAAGTTTGATAGACAGAGTGGATAATAAACATTACTGCAACAATGATGAGGATCTTCCACCACTACCATTAATATGATGATTCTGTTGTTCTTACTGACGCCAAAGCTTAAAGCCTCACACAGAACGCGGGGGCGTAGAATATGATTATAGGCTTTTATTATGCACACAAATAAATGCTAGAGACAGCCAGAGAAAAAAAAAACAAAAAAACAGGAGGATGAAGAGGTTAGCTTATGCATTTGAGCTGAAAGATGAAGACAATAAAAACCATAATGACTGCAAGAAAATAAGCAAGCAAGGAAAAGTCCAATATTTTAGGCAAAAGGGACAGAAGAGAGAAGAAGAGCAATATTAGAGGAGGGGAGATGTAAAGGAAGCAGCACTAATCCACTCGCCTCATGCAGAGATGTCAACCAAAGTGACTTCTTCACACAGCTGGGATTAAATCCATTTAGTTTGGTAATAGCTGCTTCTATCGTCGCCTGACTCGGTATAAAAATATAATGCAATATTTTTAATGCTTAAACTGCTGCTTCCATCCAGGAGCAGAACTGGAGCTTCTGTTCACTAAGCAGAAACCTGACAGGAAAACTTTTTGCAGGGGTTAAGCACCTCGTCTTTTACGTAAGGGAGGAGAATCTGTGTAAACCCTTTTCTCAGACGGCTTTCTGCTAATCTGACAGCATCTCAACATGTTGTGCTATTTTTGCTTAAACAGAACAAAGATATAGAAGCCTTGCAGGCTGTAAAACCCCGTCTTAAATATATCTACTGTTCTCTGCGTTTTTGTCACCTTCCATGTCACAGTTTGTTGGATTTTGAGTTTCCTGCTTCGTTCATGCTGATTTCCCGTTTCATCTTGCTTATTAAATTTTCCATTTTCATCACCCTCCTGGATCTGTGGCTGCACATTTGGGTCCTCACACAACTTTAATTATGACTTTACATGTTTCAGATTATTAAACAAACCATAATATCTGATGAAGATGAGCAATGTTAAGCCAAAAATTGGCTATAAAATAAAAAATATGTATTACTTGGGACAAATATGTATATATCCAAACAAATGTGACCTCAGGTGAAAAAGTATTTGACCCCTAAATTTACTACCTGATATCTTTGCACTTCTTTTCAGGCTTTTATCTATTTACATAATGCTATAATGTTTTGCTTTTAGCCTACTTCATTTTGTCAGACAGGTTCTGTCTATTTGATTATCCAGATCATCACTACAAGAACCCAACAAAACAAATAAAGAATCTCTACAACAGTCATCTTTTAAATGGTGTAAACACAGAATAATTACAATTACAATTTTTTGTGAAGAGGCAGAATCGTTAAAATATATTTGATCTAATCATTTAAATGCGACAAATGGACAAAACAGGGTAAATATTTTTCTCACAACAATGAATGCATAAAGGTTTCACCTTAGCAAGAAACCTAGAAAGATTTTGGTTACTTGTTTTGTGTCTGGAAAGGTGCAAAAACTGATATGTGGAGTGAAAACGACATTTAATTTGTTAGTGCTGAAACACCTGAATGTTTTCTATGCTTTACTTTTCAATGCAGCTGAAAAATCTTTGCTCTACTTTTTTTTTTTAATTTGAAAAAAAATTCACAAAAGTTTAAGGAATCCAGACAGGTTCTGAATAAAGTCAAAGATCACAGCCAAACGTCTGTCGCAGTTTTCCGGCTAGTTTCCCTCAGCTTTGTGCAAAAGCATCAGCTGATCTGTGTCTAGCTCTGGATTCAGGCAGTTAATTCATCCAGTGCATCCGCTTCGCGCTCGGATTCCCCCAAAAGCACTTTCAAGAACTTCCCATTTATGTCATGAGCTGCGTCTCCACCAGCTGCTGCGTCCGAACAGACGCCGCTGTTGTGGTTGACATGACAACGCGGCGGCGGCGGCGGCAGCTCTTCTTTCTGTCCTTTTCTCGCTCTGCTCACAGCCGGGGAAACTCAGGCTCAGAGGACAACAAAAGTTTCTTTTCACACTTTGAAGGATTATTTCTGTACTTAAACTTTTTACATTTTAATGGAATGATAGTCTTTTTTCTAAACTGTTGTTTGAAAGCAAGGGAAGTCAGAAATGACATAATTTGGAAAGTTATTCATTAAATGGGTAGATTGACTTCAATCAATCAATCAATCAATCAAATTGTATTTGTATAGCACATTTCAGCAGCAGGGCATTTCAAAGTGCTTTACATAATAAACACAAAAAGTCATGCAACGTAGAATCAACAATCAAAAATTACAATAAGTCAACTAACAATGCAAATAAAACATTTTTAATATTTAACCTACAAAACTCAGCCAATGGGCTTCGACCTACTGGGCCCTTCAAAAACTCGGCTAAATATAATGTAAGTATAAGTGATGATTTAAAATCCGTAGCTAAAGAACGGAGAAAGATTGATCTTGTTTCTGCAGAAACCCTCTCATTCCAAGCAGCGATTTTAGAGATTCTGCTCAGTTTTTTGTTATTTTCCTACAAACAGAACCATTTTGACTCCACATTCCCCCAGACTCACCATGTAATCATGTTTTTATTTCATGAAGTTTCCTGTTCAGATGAAATATTCAAGTGTCCAGGATAGAAAACGCCTGCATGAAAATATTCTGCTTTTATTTTTTTTTGTTTTCTAAAGTAATTTTTTGCAATATTGAGACAAAAATCTGGACAGCTATTGTGCTATTAGTTCAGTGATTGATTGATTTTTTGTGAAGTTGTTTTATTTTCCCAGACCTGGAGGGAGAAGACAGCAGGTTAGATCCGAGGCTCAGGCGACACTCAGCTGATTGCTTCACACTAAATGCTCCAAGTTACGGCTTGACTTGGATTTTTTTATGCTGAAGTTGAAATTATGGATGGACCTAAACAAAGATTTTATAAGATAATCTTCTTTATACATTTACTAAAACAGAGTTATTGTATTAAATGTCAAGTTTCAGGGAAAATCTTTGCTCTCTGGAGTGTTTCTGCCTTCATTCTTAAAACTATTACGCCGCTTTTATGCATTTTCATTTGCAGAAAGTGTAGCATAATTAAATCAGAGCCAAATCTGAAGCCGGGGTGAATGTTTTACAGGATGATCCCTGAATACCAAAACAATGTCTGGGCCTGAGAGCCGCTGTTCAGAGCGGCAAAGCTGAACACTTTGTAGGACCATGAAAAGCTGCAAGAAATTGTTTACCAAAAACAGACACTTAGAAGATGAATTATTTATCGCTAATTGACTTCTGCCTGAATATTTTATGCTAAGAGAGGAGAGACTTTGCACTGGCGCAGATAGGAGAGGTTTTAAAGTGCAACCGAATGAACACACACCACACTGCAAAACCTGATAGGAGTGGACAGGTGAGTGCCGACTGAAAACACACGCCCGCACACGCCCACCCGCGCACACACGCACACACACACACAGCACCGCTTATGGAAAAAGAGTCAGTCTGTCTCAGATTAAAGGGAGTCTGAAATTACAACGACTAAAACTGTGTTTTCATCAGTTTACCACCTTTGATTTGTCTGATTAAGAGGCAGAGCTTCTGAATTCATCCTAACCAGGTGAAACGATCACAAGACGACTTCCACATGTGATCCATAAGACATGGAGACAATCCTACAAAGACGATATTCCAGTGCTGATACAGCCGTGGTTTCGGTGACGTCGCCGACTTGAGTAAATGAAAGATGCTGAACAGAAAAAACAAATCCCTTTATTAAGGTGGCAGCATCACAGAAGAGTCGCAGCCTGACGAATAGAAACGTTCTGCGGGAGGTTCTGTCTCTATCAGCTGCTGAAACACTTAAAACTTCTGCATCCCGCCTAACAAATTTTTAAAAAGCATCACGATGGGATATTTATGCAGTGTCAGTTTTTAGCCATGTATTGTTATTTTTATTTATTCCAAACAGTTCTATTTTCATTGTAGTAAAGAATTATGAACTGAATTTAACTGCCTTGTTTGAGGTTAAATTCATCTTTTTATTTTGTAATATTATTTTGCATTACGTGTGTCATTCCAGCAACTGGTGCAATAAAAATAAACTGAATTGTTTTGTTTATTTGGGCGTGTGTGTGTCGCTTTTTTAAATTTAAATGCTGTTTTTGGCATTTTGTTGTGTTTGTAAAAGGTGCGTGATCTAATAATGAGAAGCTGCAGCGACAAGCTCATGCTCAGAGTCACTGAATATAAACTTTGAAAGGGGAAGTATTATCAAGTATCTATGTTACCTCCAGTAACATTGCTATATTTATCATATATGACTTAAAAAAAATTTGATTTCATAATTTAACGCCTTAAATTGGGCCTCTGTCTCTTTAAGAAGCTCCTGCTCTGCCTGAAACTCCGCCTTCAGGAAGTCATCACAACATCTCTCTATTAACCCTTTATCACCCTTTTTTTTTGGCGTTACATTGAGAAGTGGCTCGCATGAGTCGAGCAGATGTGCCGTTCCACCAGATGTTTGCTAATTCCACCTGGCTAGTCTGAAGGAACTGAGTTGGTTCGAAGGCAGGGCTGCTCTGTAAGGCTCTCGGTCCAACCAGGCGTATTGTACAGCTGAATGGTTGCCATGGAGATCAAAGGATTTCTCAAACATGCATGAAAGAATCGAGTTAACACTCCAGGTGTGTTTCTGATGAGGGAATAACGTCGTAACATGATGTAAAGCTCAAAAAAGTTGATTTTACATAATAGTGAAGAATGTGGCGTACCAGAATCAGCAGTTTATGGCGACTAAATGAAATGGAAAGCTGGGAAAAAGATCAATTCCCAGTTGCTTTGCTCAGTGCACTTCTCTGAAAATTATTCATGAAAAATGTCGCCGTTGCTTTGTTGTTCTGCTGACCCAAAAACATGTTTCTGAGAATGTTGGACAGATTAAAATATTCCCCCCGCATCTCTTCCAGGTTGTGCATCACTCCCCGCCCCGGTGCTCCCCCACCCCGCCCCCCCATCACTGCACAGCGACGCCTTTCAAGGCGTGGAAAGACGAGAGGGTCTGCTCTATCCACCAAACTGGGAAGAAGTGAGACACCTTAGCTGCATCTCCCTGTGAGAGTCGGCAGCCACAATGAGGTTCCCACACACGAGGCATCGGGTTCGAGTCTCACCCTTTCACCATTCATCCTCATCTCTGATAAGGAGGGAGAACGAGACGGAGGGAGGGGGCAGGAGGAGGCATCAGTGTGAAAAGGAACCAAGATGAATGGAAGGAAAACGAGAGGCACTTGGGGAAGGGCGGAAGAAAGGCAGGAGCGATGAGAGCAGCGTGAGGAGAAGAGAGCAGGAGAGATTAGAGGGAAAGAAAAGAGAGAGAAGAAAGGATGGAAGAATGAGGCAGCAGATGTTGGTGATAATAACGTTTCCTACTATAATTATAATAATAATAATAATAATAAGAGGTGGTTATATTTAAAATCCTGACCGTTTTTCTGAAAACTCATAAACCGTCTTCCTAACTTCATGAACCTCTTCGCCGATTTGGTTTTTGGCAATTATTGATCCGCCGTTGAGATACGGTACAGTTTCTGTTTGAGGCGCCTGA
Source organism: Poeciliopsis paucimaculata (assembly GCA_903067055.1). NCBI lineage: Eukaryota > Metazoa > Chordata > Actinopteri > Cyprinodontiformes > Poeciliidae > Poeciliopsis > Poeciliopsis paucimaculata. Next base: position 60,136 of record CAEGAD010055233.1, read on the forward strand.
AAATGTTTAGCAGGAATAAATAGTCGGACTGAAAGCAGAAAAGTTATTTCATCTGCAAATATCTGAAAATGATCATCGCAGCGTTTTAAAGGCAGGTATCCGTGTTTTCTCCAGGCTTTGCTTCACATCCACCTGCATCCCAAACAGCTCCGGGCAGGACTAATGCTGTTCCCATAAAGGCCGGCTTTGGACCTGTAATTGGCTCGGAATCCAGTTAATTAGAAAATATCTCGTAGAACGAAACTCGGAGTTGGAAATAAACCACTTTTGATTATGACGGTCACGCTCTGGTGGATTCGGTGGTTTGGGAAATTCTGCTGAGCAACGAGAACGTTAAGCTGCAGTGAGGTCAGCAGAAAGGTCTCGCTCCGCTCAAGGATTTGCTCCACCCACCAAAATGGCTATAAAGGCATGAAAAATGTTGGGTTTCTGAAAAGTAAGCATCCATTGAAAAAAAGCAAAACTCCACCTACTGATAGACTTCATGCAGCCTCTAAATTAACCTCGTCACCGGCTTATATTTAATGAAAAAATCCCCCTGCTTCCTCTGGCCTTCTCTCTTTTACAGAACATTCCTGATGTAATGTGCAAATCAACATCAGCTGGTTAAAAGTTACCTGACAGCCTATAAATGCTGATAAAAACAAAGAGAAGTTAATGCAAAAGCTTTCCTCTTGCAACACATAGTTCAATTTATTAACTCAGTTTTACAATAAACAACTCAACATATATTTTAAAAGTTATAATAAGAGGGGATCTAGAATGTTTTTACATTTATTTTCCCTGTAATTAGTTACTTTTGCAGTTTAGTAACTGATTTATTAATGTTATTTTTAAGTAGCTGGTAACTATAACTAATTATTTTCCCAACACTGCAGCGGCATTCATAAACCTCTTTATCTATGAGTGGAAAAAACTTTATTTCACCACCAACTGGCCTCATCCAGTTGGTGGTGAACTGGTGGTGATCTTTGACCTCTGTACTGTATATTTTTTTTTTTTTTTTAAATGTGTTAATCGATCTTCTGCTTGAACAAAGGACATTAGACTTAATGTCTAATTAAGTCTAATTAGACTTAATTAGACTTAATTAGACATTAAGTCTAATTAAGACAAGGTGCCTGACCCACCTGGCCTGTTCGATGGCCACGTCTGGCCCATGTATGAGAAACACACACAAATGATGTGTCACATTTATGGGCGAGGATTTAAAATAATAATCAAAGCAGCTTCAGAAAACCTGGAAACAGCAGCCAGATAGCAACTTACTACAACCTGAAGCTTCATTAAAGGGACAGTACTGTGTAAAATTAACTTAAATGTCGCTGGAGTTTTGTTGGATCCATTTGCTCATGTTTAAGAAATCGTTTAATCTCCATGGCAACCATTCAGATGTGCAAAACACCTGGGTGGATCTGCCTGCGCCTTCGAGACAAACGCTCCTCCTCAGAGCTGCAGATTCCACGTTTTATGCATTTCCACCTCACAGAGCAGATCTCCACTCAGCTCCTTCAGACTAGCCAGCAGCAATTAGCAAACACCTGGTGCATCTGCTGAGCTCATTACAGCAGCTACTTCTCAGTGAAACGCTGGTTTAAAAATACGTCGTTAAAGGGTTAATAGAGGAGCCGTGTGGTGACGACTTCCTGAAGGTGGAGCTTCAGAAAAAGCTGGAGCTTCTTAAAGAGACAGAGGCCCAATTTCAAGGTTCTAAAGTACGAAATCAAATTTCTTTTGTAGCATTTTATAACATCTCTTAGCTACTTGATTCTCAGAAACATAGACTGCTGCTCCTTTCAAGTTTTCTGCTGAAACCAGTGAAAATAGTCTGGTGAGGTTTAAAGCTGAGAGGTTTTATTTACAGGAATGATGTTTGGAGGAAGAATAGTCCCGCATTTAACATCAGTTACGTCATGGCGAAATGGAAAAATTCAGGTGGGAACTTCAAGATGAATGGAAATAAAGCAGAACATTAATGCCAAGAATCTGAAGATGAGAGGAGAGTGGATTTCTAAACAAGAAGCTTGGAAAATAACTGGTTTCAGAAAAAGGAGTAATAAACGTCTAGATTGGCCAAATTAACCACCTGGCTTTTATTCAATAGAAAATCAATGGAAAAAAACTTAAGGTCAAAGTTCACAGGAAGAAAGAAGGAAAGTTTCTGTTCAAAAATGGATTAAAACACATCAGAGAAACTCTTGTGATTTTTCTTTCACATCTTTAAGTTGAGATGAACAAAAACCTGCTTTTTCAAAAAAAGGATTTTCAAATTCAGTAATTATTTAATTTGCTTTGATTCCTTCTTATACTTGTGGATTATTAATTGGGTCGTTATAAACACCTGATTTCATTAGAAACGTCTGAAATATATTTAGTAGTGAGAGAAACGCTGACATTTAAAGTACTTCCCTCCTGCTGCTCAGTGTGCTGCATTTAAACAAAGTAGCATCCAGAAATAAACACACTCAGACCTGCACACACCCACAGAAGATAGCGCTGTTGTTGTCCTCTCTCTCACACACACACACGCAGCACAGAGCAGCAGTCTTTTTACTGAAGTGGATTAGTCTCCACAATGCCAGCCTTTATTCCCAATGGAATGTGACTTTTTGGTAAGAGCCCCCCCTATACACACACACACACACCCACACGCACGCCGTCACCTCCACCACTCAGGAAAAACCGTCTAAACTATTTTCACATTTTAAAAACAATATCATCAATCAAGGCAGGTGGGCGGCTGTCAGGGTCCAGAATGCCCCACTTAGACGTCGCATGAGGTTGATTTTTGTCTTTATTGTCGGGTGGAGCTGGTGGGGGTAACACCAGGAGGGCGGGGGGCGGATATGACAGAGTTACCCTTAAGAAAGCATCTATTGTCTGCTCTGTTATAAAGTTGCATTAAAATAAGTATGTGATGTAAATATGACATTTCTTTTGCCTTATTTTTATAGTAAATTGAATTGAAATTTGCAGATTATTAAATATTTTTCTATACTCATCTTTGCTAGCAACCTTTCCCACAAGTCACCTCCGGACATTTACATTCATGTGACTCATGTTTCTATGACGACGCGTGCGGTTGAACAGACGCTGCTCGGTTGCATCATGATTCAAACCAACGCGCTGGCTTTGTCTCGGCTGCTGTTAAAGGATGGAGGTCAAGTCAAGTGAGAGGACATCCAGCCGCCGTGTCGTTTTGTAGCAGCGTTTTCCTCATAACCCATGAGTCACAAAACTCAGCTGTAGGTCATAATACATGCATTTGAGTTGGCACGCTTCGTCTTACATGAACTGAATATTAACAGCCAGCGCTAATGCAACGTGACTGCTGCTGCAACATCAGGGGTTAGACGATATAGGAATGTCTAGAAGCAAGATATGCTCATGTCAGTCCATGTCATTTATTCATGCATTGCTTTCAGAAAGTTTCACTTTGCAAGGTAGCAATTCACTTCTTCTTTTTTTTTTCTTTTTTTTTACACGTTTTTTGCCTGCTTAGGTTTTGCTAGTCTTTGCATCTAATTTGCAAAGCAAATAACACTGACAGGCTGGTGAAAACATGTGCTAAAATATGAGCTGTTTGCACTGTTTTGCATCAGATAGCAAGTGTTGTCACCTCAGGATGTAACTTTAATCATCTGCCAGAAACAGCAGGCAGGAAAAGGTGTATAAAGATACTTGGTGTATCTGTAAAGAATCACATTTCTGGTGGTTTTCCTGAATCAGATGCTTTAACTAATTTCCTCATGGATCAAAATACAAACTTCACCTTTGTGCTTTTTGTGACATGCAATCAGCCCTGATTTTCAGCCACCGTTTAGCATAATTTATAAAAATATTTACTAAGACCTGGACCAATTTTACAGTTTAAATCACATTTCTGCTACAGAAATGTGATTTTCTTGGAAAATTTGTCTGTTATACGGTTTAACTTCAGTCCCAGAAAACGTGAAAACACCTTTAATAGTTTAGATATTTCTCAATACTTGATGATATCTGCAGTGGAAACCAACGACTCACAGTTGTTAACTTCTGCAGTTTTCTTTCTCTTTGCTTCTGGAAAAATGATGGATTGGTTGATGTGCAAACGGGTCGGGTTGCATCGCAGGAGCTTCGTCTGAAAAACCTCTGAAACTGAAACTTTTACCAGGGAATAATATCAAATCCATCGGAAATATAAAACCAGAAATAAAAATCATTTCTTCGCATTTCGTCCTTTCAAATACCTTTTCACAGAAGAAACCTACAAACTGTCTTTGTGAACAAAGTATAATGTTCATCCTTTAAACGCAAAAGAGGCGTGACTTTATCACTTTAAACCTGTGGGGACCTTTTAGTCAGACTTTCTGAGCTGAAAGCTGAAAATGTAACACCTAAATAACCATAATTTGATGTACCATAAAGGGCAAATGTTTTTTTTTTGTTTTTTGACATCACAACCTTTAAAACGATAATGTCCATTTTTATTTTCATCGGGATATTATTACATTTTATGCCAGCTTCTATTTTTAATTAAATGTGACTGTGACTCACTCGGTCAGCGAGGCTCGTCAGCTTTGGTTCAGAAACACATTTAAACTAAACCATTTTACCAGGTAATCCTGCTGCAGGAGGACTTTATAACGGCATCACAAACATTTCCATGACTCGGTATTTTAGAATTTGGTGATTTCAAGAAACTAAACTCCCAAAACAACCTTGAGGATATGTTGTAACGCCATTATTTCATGCTGTCAAGGCATGTCCCCTGGGAAGCGGCGCGCAAGTCATAACTCCGTGTCTAAATACGTTGCAGCTTTGAGCAATGAGGGGAAATGCTGCGTGTTCCTCGGGGCAATGTTAAAGGAGTTAATTAGCTCTTTTTAGTGGGTGTAGCGTTTTATAAATGTGTTTAAGAACACCGCCATTGATGCAAAATAGCAACAGTTTACTTTTGTTTCTGCGAGCACAAGCACAGCATGGCTATAATCTGACACTGAAAATTGATGATGTTTCATATGAAGTCAAACTGACACTTCTTGATTCCTAACTTTGGTTTAAAATGTTAAAATGTACGAGTCAGTTGCAGAACATGTACTTTTTGTGAAAATGAGAACATTTATTGTTGTTTTTTGTTTAGATGTTGTTACATTACAACCACAAACTGGAGGGAAATTAATCAGGTTTTATGTGGCAGATGAAGAAGAATGTAATTTAATATCCAGAGCCTGAAATGTTCTAGATATTAAAGAGCAACTTTCATCAGTTAAATTACATCCAAGTGTGCTATATTTAATAAAATGACTAGATTAGATTTTACTTTGAGGTATCAGAATAAAGGAGGTGGAACAAATTGTAAACATATTTGAAGTTTTTTGTAAAGGATTTAGAAAATATTGTATCATTTGCATCATATTCACAAATATATTTTATTATTAAACTGTTTAACAAGAAAGGATTTTATCTACTGCAGACAATTTAAGTACAATTTGAAAAGAAGAACATCTAATTTACCATTTTGGCAGCAGAGAATATTTTCAGGTTGTGTTAAACGCTGAAAGTTGGCATCTAATGAGAGGTTGCCACGGTTACATGAAAGAGCAGGTTGAGGTGTTTTGATTGGTAAATAATTATTTCAGCTATAATTGAGCTCAAACCAAAAGGAAACCTGAGTCACTCACAAAATATTCTCAGCTGAGCTCGATTCTTAAGTTTAATCATGAAATCACAACGTAGTGAAACAAAAACCAACGTGACGTCACTGCAGCTGAAAACTCTTAGCATTTCTTTGCCACTTTCACAAGCAAAAGCCGTGAGGTTTGGGAGCGAAGCTCTTCCTTTTGTTTCCATGTGGCCGACAGTTTCCGACTCCCAGCGGCGGCGGCGGAGCTTCAGATGTCTGTGATTTATGGAGCAGCAGAAGCTGTGGCAGAGAAAGGCCTCACCATCATCCGCCGCAGATGGGGCCTGACGGCTTTCTGCGTCCAGCGGTTGCACACATCACTTCAGAGGCATGCGCCCCTTATCCCGAGTCGCTGCGCTGCTTTTATTACCACCGTGTGCAAGCTGGGCTGCGTCACGGCGCTCTGAACTGCGCCCCGGCCTTAATGTTGCTCTGGAAATGGGATCTTCCAGCTTTTGGTTCCCTGTTTCACCCATACAGGCCATAAGTAGAGACTTTATTAAGTGGAGTCGGAAACGTCAAATATTCTCCTTAATTCCTCAAATCCAATTTAGTGGCTCCCCCTCCACAACCCCATCTTCCTCCGCTTCCTTCCTCTTCCTCCCCCCACTCAGCCTCCATCTTTTCTTGCAGGGCGGTAGGTTATGCCACGAAGGTTCAGACAGGCAGGATATAGTCACTCAAACTGTCAAAAGTCCTGATTAATGCTTTTCCCCCTTCAGGGCAACCTCGCCAGCCTCTTTCCATCAGTCCATCCATCCATCTACTCCTCCACCCTGCCGCCCATCTTGCATTGCAGACCTCTTTTTATGCGTCCCTTCATCCATCTATTAGTCAGTCCATCCATCTATCCATCCTGCTTGCACAGCATGTATCCATCCATAAAGCCGAATACCCGATTTCCTATTGATTTCCCTGCCTGCCACGCCACTCCATCCATCCGGAAAACTTTTCTTTTTTTTTTTTTTTTTCTGGCTCAAAATCACTTCCAGCACTTAAAGGATTTAAACTTTGTTTTGGCTTCGTCTTCTAAATTCTGCCTCTACCTTTCAAGCAGACCCATTTCAGTTTCATTTCTTTTTCCAGCATTAATAACACCTCTGCCACTGTTTCATTTTTCAGTTAGGCAATAAAGATTTAAGAAATAAAGAGTGAAACTGGAGGGAAAAGCGGGATGAAAGTCCCACTGTTGAACTAAATCTGACAGCAGGCGTTTAGTTTCCGAAATGTTCTTCATTCTGACGGCGAGCCGAGTCCAAGGACGCCGTTTCCATTGTTTCATCTCACTGCAGCTACGTCCTTTGAATTAATGATTATTTTAGGTTATTTGGCCTTGTATTTTATTTATTTTTTGGCAGTCTGTTTGATGTCAACCTTAGCAGCTGTGGAAAAAACCCTCCTTATTATGACAAAGACTGTCAATCTGTCAGCAAACATTTTCTTCTGCCCAGATAAACCAAAGAAAAATAATCTCTCCTATTCATTTCATTCACTGTTATGAATGAAACAGTTTTGCTTAAAATTGTTAGAACAATTTCAAGCATGGTTAAAAAGCAGTGTAAATGTTATGATGTTAGCGCTGTTAGTAAAGCTGGTGTACACGCTGCTCAATGCCCTTCTCTGTTGCAATCAACAATATTGTGCATTTTAAAGTTTTAAATTGTTCCTTTTTTTTTTACTTGAGGACTTGAACTGGACTCAGCTCATTTTGGCAGCACCAAACAGAAATCTGTTATGAAGTGAGTGGCTAATGCAAACTCAGAGTTTTCAGCATCTATGCACCAAAAATTTGGAACAAACTTTCAGAAAACTGTAAAACAGCTGAAACACTGAGTTCCTTTAAATCACAACTAAAAACCCACCTGTTTAGAGTTGGATTTGAAACTTAAT
>CAEGAD010055236.1:0-44053 GCA_903067055.1 Poeciliopsis paucimaculata
TTGTGTTTTTATTATGTTCAGCACTTTGAAATGCCTTGTTGCCGAAATGTGCTACACAAATAAAATTTGATTGATTGGTTTTTAATGCATAGAAAATAAAGATGCAAACAGTGACATGTTAATGTTGAGTAATTATGCTCAAAGGTGCATAAACAGCTCATATGTTACAGAAATCTAAGGTTTCAAATGTATGGAGTGTATTTGAATGCAAAGTCAATCTACTCAAGTACAAGAAGAAATATTACTCAAAAGAAAAGGAGTAGCCTACAGTTCAGTAAACTAGTCTTATCAGTAATTCCCCCCCAGAAAGTTACTCAAGTATACATAACCAGTACAACCCACTTTTGAACATAGATAACAACAATATCAGCAATCTATTCTTGTTAACAAGCTTAAAATGACTTCTTGGTATTAGCTAGTCATCATTAAGCTAACATTACCAGCATCTAAAAACATTACTTAACTAACTTGGTTAACTTTGGGGGGGCGTCTTTGCCTTTGTTTGTTTGCTGCCATGATTCTAAGACATCCCAGCGTGCCGCAGGTCTACGTCGCTGCGCACAGGTAAAACACACCGGCGCGAGCGTCTTAGCGCTAATGTTGAGTTTAAAGGCGGCTCGTAAAAAACACATTACGACATGTTAACAATGGATTAAGCAGTAGTAAGGACTGAAAAAAGTGAGGGAGGTAGAGGGCTCCGGTACGAGAAGTGTGGGAGCCCCTACTCTATCAGATCGAGATAGGGATAATAGAAAATTGGCCACTCTGAGGTAAAAATCAAAGAAAAAGCTTCCAGTCCAGGGGAGTCATGGCTGATTCTGTGGGCGGGCAGTGTCCCCCAATGCCCACTCATGTCGCAGGGCCTGCTTAGAAAGTGGTTATTCTCATCAGAAACCAGTAACAGAAAAAGGATTATTGTTTTAAAATGCAAATCCAACAATTAAACTACAAAGCCAACTATGTTTTTTTTACTTTTTGTGATCTGAAGCATATGGTTTCAATTTTGTCGTTTCGTGTTTTAAAATCAGTAGGAAACAAACATTTTACCTTCTGCAATAAAGGAAGACGATGACTGCAGGGTGCGCTGTCTCTAAGCGTCAAGGTATTGCCCCACTCGGAAAAACACGGCAAGCTTTCCATTTGCCAAAACATGCTACATCAATGCCCGTATTAACAATATAATTTAAGATACAGTTGCAAAGATAATAACTTTAGTGGAATTGATTTGGTAGGCGACATTTAAAAATTTGTATTTCCGAGCTCTATCGTGACAGTGAACGCCACAGACTTAACTCGGCTCTTGCGTTCAGTCGGGTCAGCTAAGCGCACACTGTCACTCTGTTTTGTGACCCACTGAATAGAGATGGGAGCTTCTTAATTTCACCCTTGACATCGGTGATTATAACGGATCCGAACGTCATTATCCGTGTGGAATAGGTTGATATTCACAAAGCTGGGTGTCGCTTCTTTTGACGGAGAAAAACGTCGCCCCGAAGCTGATAAGGAGCTTGGGCCCGTGTCGCTTATGGTGAGTGCCCGCTGCTGCGGTGCGGCCTCAGAGCTCTCCTGGAACTCGAGACCCGCGGCTTGGAAGTGGAATGTTAGGCCGTGGGGTGTTGCTGACTTATTCGAGTGGACAGTGATGACCTAATTTAATGGCGAGAAACTCACACATGCTTACGTCTTTGTGTGACCAATAATTATCGGGATTGATGTTGGACAGGTGTGATATTAAAACCCGTAATTGACATACCGTGATCCAAATTAGCAACGTTGTGCTACTCTGAATGCTAACCGGATAACACTGGCTAACATGTAACTGTACTGAAAGCTCTGGAGTTAGTTTACGAAATGTCTTTGGAAGGCCTGTTTATTTCAGTGACGTATCAAATGGGTTTTGTTAACAATGAATTTATGTGTAACGCAAACTTTTGGATATGTCCTAAAAAATAATCAGGGTAATTATGCTCCGTTAGCTTTGTCAAATATGGCTGCGCCTCCCTGTTAAATGCGCAGAAAGTGACTGTGTTCGTCTTTTTAACACCTGATAAGTTCGAAGTTACTCCCCAAAACGCAGATGAAGCTACGGAATGTACACAAAAAGTATTTTTAGGTGACTTGGTTGACAAATACGTACGTTTATTTGGCTTGATACTGACTACTCTTAGTAGCTGTGTGTCATAGTGCTAGCAGTGTAGCGCTTCATTTGAGCAGAAATAACAATACAGTTGGGAAGATGATCACGCTGTCGGGTGACTGACTGTAATCTTTTTCAATTTACAATCGTGGTAGCTAAAATCAACTTTCATCTTTGTATCCAGTTAGATAATTGATCTTATTTATATGGTAACTAAGCTAATATCAAGACAAATGTGTTCAGTTTTCTCTCCAGGTGCCCATGAGCAATGCAGTTAAGTTCAATCACTACACGACCATTGGGTATATTTAATGACGGATTGCAGTAGATCACATAATACCAACTAGTAAAGAAACCAGCAGATCGCATCGATTCGTCGCTTAATGCAATCATACTGAGCAAGCTCAGTGGAGAGCAGCAGGTCAAAGCCTCCAGCAGAGCGAGGTGCTGGGTTTGCCATGCTTTTTTTTTTTAATGAAAATAAACAATAGAGAGAAAGTATAGATTTAATAGCAATATTTACAGTGAGCACTGTAAGAGTCGGTGGAGTAGGCACAACAGACTGTGAAAAGTCAGATTAATTTGTCCAGTACATGCAAATTAATCACAACTAGTGGGATTGTTCAGGAAAAGCAACACTGCCTTTGTCAAAAAGGAAAGTTTTAATCTTAGTCTCAGGGTAAGGTTTAAAGAGGAGTGGCAAAAGCAAATGAGGTGCATTAGCAGAGCTTGACAGCAACCCATGGTGTCATCTCGGACATGTGGAATATTATATCTGCTGCCGGGACATTAAGCTGTGTTTGTGGATCATACCAGTCATAAAATTGTCATACAGTAAACAGTCTTCAGTCAGAGGCCTCTTCACATTTACTGCAAGACTGACTGCTACTGGAGAAACTTCCACAACTTAGCTGCATTGTACCATACTTTAAGATGAATAGATGATATAAGTTATGACATTTCATTGATATTTGGGATAAATAAACCATTACTGAATTGAATTGAAAATTTAACAGGGTGTCTGGCACACAACAAGCTAACGAAACAAAATGCGCTCATTTTCTGTTAAGTTTCGAGTGGATGCTAATGAAGAAAAGCTAACATCAGATAAATGTGGTCTTAGGTTTGTTTTTTTGGGGGGTTTTTTTAAACCTCCTGCTGTAACTTTGGATTTACTGATGTTGTTTTGGTGCTTTCCTTTTGCCTTGAAGCTGAACTCACATCTCTGAATGGTCCCACTGCTAAGTTAAGCACGCTCTAGTCGCAAATTAAAAACACACTCATTGTCACAAGCGAAGGGGAAGCTGTTGCAACATGGTAGCCATATTGAAGCGGGACCTCTGGTTGTCCAGGGCCTTCTGACTTGGAACTTTCCAGATTTCCCATGCGAGGTGGGGTTCTGGTAGAGTCGACCAGCCTAGAACTCGGAAATTCTGACTGGGAACATGTTTTGGCCAGTCACACAAATAAACATATTAAAGATTCTCCTACCGCTTCACATTGCCCAGTCAGCACATCTGATCACTAAAGCCATTGTTTATATACTCCCTAGTTTCTGGTTCCTAGCTGGCTTCTCTTCCTGGCATGGCCTAATGTGTCTAATCACTGGAGAAACAAACTGTAGCATTATACTTAGTCGATTTCTGCACTTTTTTTTTGCTAGAGTTGTGAAGAAACAAATAAAATAAGCTTATAGTGTTTAAAGTAAAAAGATGTTCTTTAAATTAGGGATGTGTGGTATATTGGTATCAGTCCGATTAATAAATAAAGAACTGGACAGATATTAACAACTCATGTGTCAGAAGGGAGAGGAAATGTAAACATTGATTCTCTACCCATATTTTCATATTGGTACATTTCTTTAAATTAATAAAGTACAAATATGTTAGCATAAACGTGCTAGCTGGCTATCTATTTACAAAATGATGTTCATCACGCCTCTTAACTTCTTGCTGCTGTTTGCAGAGATCCTGTTCCATAAAGCTCATTTCGACGAAGGAAGCACCTACACACACATGTTCCAGTCTCCTTCCATTCAGTTGATTGGATGAGTAACAAGCAGCCTCTCACCTCAGAGCAGTGATTGGGCACTGAGCCGGACAGGGCAGCCTACAGGGGAGTCAGGTGAGACCTCAGATTCTTATTTATTTATTTTGTTAAGATATTTATTTTTTATTTTATTTGGAAGATAATGGTTGAAGAAACTAACATCAAAATAAATTTAATTTCTCTAAAACTTCTATTTCTAGTTTAAGGCGACTTCTATGACTAAAAAAAAAAGATCCCGTTTCATTTAAAGTTCTGCATTAAGACATTTTGATGATTTCTGTTTTAAACCTTATACCACCAAAAATGACTCAACCTACTTTTTCATATGGAGGAGATTGTGTGTTGCTTTTTCTTCAGGCTAGCCATCATGGCGGATGTGGACCCAGACACCTTGCTGGAGTGGCTGCAGATGGGTCAGGGTGATGAGCGGGACATGCAGCTCATCGCCCTGGAACAGCTGTGCATGCTGCTACTAATGTCGGACAACGTGGACCGCTGCTTTGAGACGTAAGGCCTCGGCGTTAAAACCCAGACATTTGCATTCCACCCGGTGTGTGTGAGCTGGTGGCTCAGAGCGTCCCCTCTGCCTCTCCATCCATCAGATGTCCTCCTCGGACGTTCCTGCCAGCACTCTGTAAAATCTTCCTGGACGAGAGCGCACCAGACAACGTGCTGGAGGTGACGGCCCGCGCCATTACCTACTACCTGGACGTGTCGGCAGAGTGTACCCGAAGGATCGTGGGCGTAGACGGCGCCATCAAGGCTCTATGTAACCGCCTGGTGGTGGTCGAACTCAACAACAGGACCAGCAGAGACCTGGCGGAACAGTGTGTGAAGGTAGAACGCCACAGAGATGCGGCTTTTAAGTAGGGCTGGGCGGCAAGACATGTGATCAATATCAGTATATATAGAATATTTACTGAACTCTGACCCAGAACTGAACAGCATTCTGGGAGACTTAGACAGAGAAAAGGTTTTAGCTGCTGAACTTCTTATGGCTAGCTAAGCAAGGCTGGTGGCATCAACTAACTCGCTCATTCGTTGGTTACCTAGCAACAACCTGTTGGGTACATTGCGCTGCCTTATTTTTAGGCAGTCTCACAACTGCCTAAAAATAAAAACTAACGGCATGGAGAGAAAACTTGATATGCCTCCAGTGTGGCAGTATTTCAGATATTTGAAATAAAAAATGAATCATTATGTATCGATATCGACTGATATAAACACTTGTTTTTCAACCTGTTTCTAAGATTAGCGATTAGCTAGTGTACTGGAGTGATGAATTTTGAGGACATTCGTTTCCAAAGTGACTGTTCAAGAGTCAGACTACACGTCAACATTTCTTGTCAAAGTGCACCCCAGTTGTAGTCAGTAAGATTTCATCTGGGGAAGAGAGTCTACTCAGAATGCACATCCTTAAAAAGTCTTAAGTTCACATATGTAAAATTAGGGTCTTTAAATGTCTTTGATAAAAAAAACAAATACCCAGTACATTTCACAAGCAGAGTGTCAACCTCTATGTTTAACCCACATGGTGCAAAAATGCACTTAAAACATTTCTGGAAGCCTTTACAGAGATGCAGAAGTGCAGCAAAGACTTTAATGCCACCTACATCTGTTCCACTGAGGTTACATCAAACACTAGTTGGTAAATACAAGTTCAATTTTACAACAGGACCTGTATCGTGCTAATGGGTGTTTTAAGCCTGAGGAAGCAGTGCCCTCCTCTGTGGATTGCATCCCATGGAATCATGGAGAACGTTTAAGTTAAACAATGCCTAAGTGAGGGTTTCCATTCTTCAGTTGTGATACTGTTTGACGTCCATGTTTTTGAACTCATGTGCCTGTGTGCAGGTGTTGGAGTTGATCTGTACCAGAGAGTCTGGCGCTGTCTTTGAGGCCGGAGGTCTGAACTGTGTTCTCAGCTTCATCAGAGACAGTGGCCACCTGGTCCACAAGGACACCCTCCACTCCGCCATGGCCGTGGTGTCCCGCCTGTGCAGCAAGATGGAGCCTCAAGACTCCTCTCTGGAGACTTGCGTTGAGTCCTTGTCCAGCCTCCTCAAACACGAGGACCACCAGGTCACTACACGGCAGGCGGTTGCTAATGAAACCTCTAGGTAGGGTTTTGGGTGGTATAATCTTGAACTTGGTGTTTCTTGCAGGTTTCAGATGGTGCTCTGCGCTGCTTTGCCTCGCTGGCTGATCGGTTCACTCGAAGAGGAGTGGACCCGGCTCCTTTAGCTAAACACGGCCTGACGGAGGAGCTGCTGTCCCGTATGGCGGCTGCCGGTGGCACTGTGTCGGGCTCTTCCTCATCCTGTAAACCGGGTCGGCCTTCCACAGGCGCGACCCCCTCCGCCGCCGACTCCAAACTGAGCAACCAGGTGTCAACCATCGTCAGCCTGCTGTCCACACTGTGTAGAGGCTCTCCGCTGGTCACACATGTAGGTCTACACCATTTCGCTCATGCTAGTATAGAGGAGGAGAACAGGTTTGTGTGTGTGCATGCTAATCTCCAACCTGTGTTCAGGACTTGCTGCGGTCGGCTCTGCCTGACTCAATGGAGTCTGCGCTGGGAGGAGATGAGAGGTGTGTGCTCGATACTATGCGGCTGGTGGATCTCCTGCTGGTGCTCCTGTTTGAGGGACGGAAGGCGTTGCCAAAGTCCACAGCAGGATCAGCGGGGCGGATCCCTGGACTGCGACGTCTGGACAGCTCTGGAGAACGATCCCACCGACAGCTCATTGACTGTATCCGCAGCAAGGACACCGACGCTCTGATCGATGCCATCGATACGGGAGGTGAGCCTGCTTTCATGTTGCATAAACTGTTCATTATCCAGGTTGTTTACCAGGCAACTAACCACTAATATTCTGGCATTAAATGTGAACTATTTAACTGTTAAAAAAAAAAAAAAATTCCGCATTTGTTAAAACTGTCATTATTTTGTTATAGTATAACATGAGACGGCTAATATGTGAAAAGACAGAGCTCTTCCACTTTTTGCTAGTGCTTCTACTGCCATCTCCAGAAATGCACCGCTTGGTCAGAAACAACTAATCAGAGCCAGGAGGAGGGTCTCAGCAGTATCAATTAATTTTGTAGATGGGCTACCATTTTTCTGTAGTTGTGGAAATAGTGGAGAAGCAGCTTAACTGTTACAGGAAAACAATTTATCCCTTATCTTTGGTGGTCATGCTAACTAGTCTTAATGTTCCTGGCAGGCTATGTTGTGGTGAACCAGCGCAACACAGAGCAAGGGGGAGGGAGTGAGTAGTAGGTATATGAGGTTGATTGACAGCACTAAATCCCTCCTGTCTCTGAATGGGTGTGTCTGGCTGAGTGTATTGCTACAGATGGCAGTAAGACCACAGAAGTCAGAGGAGCTTGTTTTATTTATTTTTTTAACATTTCCTATTTTGCTTAAATGTGCAAAATGTGTTTCTTATGCACAGTTTTGATTTAATTAGTGGTCTGTTTTCTTTCAGCAAATGACCTTTTTTAGAGCTTTCCTTTAAATAATTGAACTAGATTAGTTGACAGTTATTTCAACAATCAACTAAATATAGAAATGTCAGAATTCTATATCTGACATTTATGGCATGTCAGAGAATATGTCATAGAAGTGTAAAGCCCTAAAAAATGGCTTTTCCATTTTATTAAAGACCTGTGGACTTGGTTCTTCAGTCAAGTTTGACCAGTTATAATAAAATGTGCTCTCTCTCAGCTTTTGAGGTCAACTTCATGGACGATGTTGGACAGACGCTGCTCAACTGGGCTTCAGCTTTCGGCACACAGGAAATGGTAAAGAAACACAAATACAAGCTAACGGTTTCCATCAGACATGGTTTTTGCAAACATGCTGAGCATCTCTGTGCTTGTCGTTCCAGGTGGAGTTTTTATGTGAGAGGGGTGCAGATGTCAACAGAGGTCAAAGGTCATCCTCGTTACACTATGCTGCGTGCTTTGGAAGGCCACAGGTAGCCAAGGTAAACAGAGGCACAGTGAAAAGAAACCATGTCAGTGAGACTGTAGCGTTTAGGTGTCAGTGTGATCCTGTGAGTTTGTCTCATGCCAGACTTTGCTGCGTCACGGAGCCAACCCCGACCTGAGGGACGAGGATGGAAAGACCCCGCTGGACAAAGCCAGAGAGAGGGGACACAGTGAAGTGGTAGCTATACTTCAGTCACCTGGTAAGTTCAACCCATAAACCAGCTTCTAGATGAAATATCGCTAGTTGTGCTCAGCAGAAGCGTCTGCATCTTCACCTTTAAAGGAACAGTAATACGTAAAACTGAACCTTTTGAGATGTTTATAATGTTACAATGTAATTTCCTCATCAAAAACATACCTTGATTCTTTCATGGATGTTTGAGAAATCCTTTAAACTCCATGGCAACCATTCAGCTGTGTAAAACGCCTGGGTGGATCTGGACCTAGCTCCGCCTTTGAGGCACAGCTTCTCCTCGGAGCTGCAGTTTTCAAGTTTCTGCCTCACTGAGCAGCTGCTAATAGTAATTAGGAGCTCTGCCGAGCTACTTCTCAGAGCATCGCTGGTAAAGCATTGTTAAAGGGTTAATAGAGGAGACATGTTGTGACGACTTCCTGAAGGTGAAGTTTCTTAAAGAGACAGAGACCCGATTTAAAATCAGTTTAAGTTATATTTGATATATTCTGCATTTTATAACAACTGGGGGTAATGTAACACATTTACTTCATTGTGCAGTAAAATGACACAATGTGCTTGGAAACTACAAAATACCGCCCCTTGAAAAACTTCAGTATGTGTATGATTGAAGTAGATCATTTTCTGAGAAAACAAATCCAGATTGGGACATATTAGCTGACTCTTAGATGTTACTTTTCCAGGGGACTGGATGTGTCCGATGAACAAGGCTGATGACAAGAGGAAGAAGGATGCGAGTAAGGAAGAAGAGGAGAGCACTGAACCCAAAGGAGATCCAGAAATGGCTCCCTACTACCTTAAGAGACTTCTGCCTGTTTTTGCACAAACCTTTCAGCAAACCATGCTGCCTTCTATTAGGTAAACTCATCCACACTTCCACTGTCCATCCACTGATTTTTGTACCTTAAGTTAAAAACCTAAACATAGTTCTGGCAGTTGTTGCTGACCATGCAAAATTTAAGTAAACCTCAACTTGGATCAGAATTCCAGTGGCTTGTATCTTTATTTTCACAATCAAACTCATGTGAAAGGGCTTCCAACTGATCAAAATGAATTTCTAATTTTAATTTATTTAATTTATTTTTTGTGGTTTTAGGAAAGCAAGTCTGGCTCTGATCCGAAAGATGGTTCACTACAGCAGTGAAGTTCTGCTGAGGGAGGTGTGTGAGAGCGAGACGGGACACAACCTGCCCACAGTCCTGGTGGAGATCACTGCCACTGTCCTTGACCAGGAGGTAAGCTACAGGAGAGCAGGGATTACAGGGGCTCAGCCCTCTTAAACAGCACACACTCACCTTAAGCTGCTGAACTCAGGCTGCAGAAAAAGGAGCAGCAAATGAATAAAATATAAACTTTTTGTCCGATGAAGCTGATTGTTTCTCTGAATGATGCAAACAGCTGCTCAATTATATCTAAATATTTCCATCATTCATTTTTTATGGAACAGTAATCCATGTATCCCACATGAAGCATATATTGACCATAAGCAATGTAGTGTCCTTTAACCAACTAGACTAGAAATTAATGTTAATGTATTACTAGTCTTTTTCTGAGAAGGAACCCCAAAGCTGCAAACTGTTAAAGTGGCTTTTACTAGTTGTCTTTGGGAATTAAACTCCAAATATTCTAATGCCGCATGGAATGTTTCTGGTCTGACCTGTTTGGTGTTTGTCAGGACGACGATGACGGCCACCTCCTGGCTCTGCAGATCATCAGGGATCTTGTGGATAAAGGTGGAGATGTTTTTCTCGACCAACTTGCTCGACTGGGGGTCATCAACAAGGTGTCAACTCTGGCTGGACCTGCATCTGATGATGAGAATGAAGACGAAGCCAAGCCTGAGAAGGTAGCCAGAAACAAATGTTGCCATCCAGTTGAAACATCACTCTCACCCCCTTTGTTTATTTTTGAAGTAATTGATCCTTGAATGCTTTGCAAATGTCAGTGTCTTGAGATCTGGTTAATAATATGTCAGCTGGTGGGTTTCCTGCAGAAAACCTGCTAACCTGCAGGGGCACTAGTACGTTTTTTTGTATTAAAACTTTTTTTTAAAATTCTGAAATTGGTGTGTTTCCAAACAAATGTATTTTTGAAACAGCAAATTTTACAATTATATGGTCAGTAGAAACACAGCCGTTATTGGTGTATCAAAAACCTCTTTAAAATAAACAAACAACCCTTAGCCTGGTGGGGGGCCTGCAAGGCTTACAAAACAGTGGGGGGAGCCATGTAGACTATTTGAATTAGTGAACTGTATGAGTTTTCCCTGCAGGAGGACGAGGTTCAGGAAGACGCTAAGGAAGTCCAGCAGGGGAAGCCGTACCACTGGAGGGACTGGTCAATCATTCGAGGCCGAGACTGTCTCTACATATGGTCGGATGCTGCTGCCCTGGAGCTCTCTAATGGTTCCAATGGTTGGTTCCGATTCATCTTGGACGGGAAACTTGCCACCATGTACTCTAGCGGGAGTCCTGAGGGGGGTTCTGACAGCTCAGGTATGTTGGATCTGCTTTTATGCCACTCAGTTGCTCAATTTGTGCTTTATTTAATCACTCACCTTCCTCATCCTGCAGAGTCTCGTAGTGAGTTCCTGGAGAAGCTGCAGCGGGCGAGGAGCCAGGTGAAACCCGTAACAGCCAGCCAGCCCATCCTGTCTGTCGTCAGCCCCACCAAGCTGACGGTTGGGAACTGGTCCCTGACCTGCCTCAAAGACGGAGAGATTGCCATCCATAACTCTGACGGACAGCAAGCCACCATCCTGAAGGAGGATCTACCAGGCTTCGTGTTCGAGTCCAACAGAGGAACCAAACACTCATTCACTGCAGAGACGTCACTGGGTGGGTCTTCGTCTACGATTCAAAACGTCAACATATCTCAATGTTCAGATTTATTAATGACAAAATCTCCCAACCCTGCTCCGAGCGCTCAACAAATTGATCCAAACAATTTGAATGTCAAGCAGCTCACCACCAAATCTGACAACTCCACATCTAGTTAACTTCGAGTTCGCCTCAGCCATGCACAGCCATCACTTTTCTATCAGCGCCCCCAACTGGCTGGATGAATGAAAGGGTTGGTGAAGTCAGCTACATGTCAGCAGTTGTTTTCCTCATGTGGCGCCCCCTCTAAAGAGGTCTGGCGCCCCCAGATGGTGCACGCCCCACACTGTGAGAAGCCCTGCTAAAGCTGAATGTTTCGCTATGTTGTTGCATGTATGCAGGCTCAGAGTTTGTTACTGGCTGGACGGGGAAGCGGGGCAGGAAGCTCAAGTCCAAACTGGAGAAGACGAAGCAGAAGGTGAAGAGCATGGCCAGGGAGCTGTACGACGACCACTTCAAAGCTGTGGAGAGCATGCCCAGAGGTGTGGTGGTCACTCTGAGGAACATCGCCACGCAGCTGGAGTCGGCATGGGAGTTGCACATTAACAGACAGGTAGACGAACTCTGCAACACACCTGTTACCCACAGAGCACATCCCAGACATAAAGAGTGATCTGTGTGTGTGTGATGTTTGCTGTTGTAGTGTCTTGAAGGGGAGAACACGTGGAGGGACTTGATGAAAACTGCTTTAGAGAACCTGATTGTGGTCCTGAAGGATGAAAACACCATTTCTCCATATGAAATGTGTAGCAGTGGCCTCGTTCAGGCTCTGTTCACTGTCCTCAGTAATGTGAGTATCTAATGAAAGAAGCGACTTTCACTCTAAAAACTGACACATGCTATCAGGACTGCTTCTGGTTAGCTTAATGCTACAAGTTCTAAAGAGATGGAAGATACATTTTACACCAGGAGGGTATGGGGAGTAAACTTTAAATCATATTATTTTATTGAATCTGCTCCTCATAAACGTAATCAATAAACCGCGGGGCTGGAGCTACTGATTATTTTAGTAATCGATTATTCTGACAACTAGATAAAAAAAAAAAACTGGCACATGCTGTAGATTTTTTATTTAACCACTTAAACCTCTTTTATACAATATTAGAAATGCTTGAGAAAATCCAAATAAACAAATAATTCAATTATTTTTTTAAATAAGAAAATATTTTCTCACCTAAAATGTAATTACATAGCATTCCCTTACTGTACGCTTGATCATTTGTAGCAAATGATGTCCACAGTTCATCTTTCTAAAGGATTTTTCTAAGTCATGACTCATCAGATTTTGTGAAACTCTTCTAAGCTGAATTGGTTGAATAACACTTTTCACGGATGGTTGAAGAACCCAAATAACAGATGAAGAACAATAAATGTATTTCTTGTTGAGCGCATGCATATGTCTATTTATTCAATACTTTAGCAGCAAAAAGGGGGGTTGAATTAGAAATGATTATTTTTGTAAAGGTTTCTATTAAATTATCAGTTTTGATTAATTACAGACCCTGCAATTAACGCCATTAAAAATTTGAACCACTCTTTCTCCCTTGCTTCACTGTCACATGACCAAACCCTCCCCCTTCTGAAACAACAAGGGCAACAAATTGTAAATATCAGTGATTAATATCGGCCAGGTTATACCAAAAAGTTAAAAAATGATTAATAACGGCCGATATAAACGTTAACACATGCGTCGGTAGTTTTCTTCTTAAAGTTCAGTAGCTGTGAATTCTTCAGGAAGCACCGTGACTTGAATCTGTTTTCTGTTTGGATTCCTGCAGAGTGCAGAGCCGGACATGAAACATGATTGTAAGCCTTTAATGGAGAGAATCAATGTGTTTAAGGCGGCTTTCAGCGAGAACGAGGATAATGAAAGGTAAGTGGATTAAAACTTTGGATTACTTTTTATTTCTAATGTGGTTTTTCAGACTATAAGCCACTACTTTCTTTCCCACGCTTTGAACCATGTGGCTTATAGTCCGGTGCGGCTTTTCTGTGGATCCACTTCCTGTTCCTTAGCAGGAAGTGAATCATTGGAAGTCAAAATTGGAAACGGAAGAAGAAAGCACTAATTTTCTTTTAGAACAAGCACATGCTAGCAGCAGTATTTTTTGAGAACTCATATCATAGAAACCACACGAAGAAGTTTATATGATGCCGCTTTTAAGTTGAAATCTACTGATCTGGCAGTACAGGAGGAAAATAGAACCTCTGCAGGTAAGCTTGGTGTGAACGAATGATCCATGGTTTGGTGTTGGAGATGCAGGGCTGTGTCCTTAATAAATCTGCTGGATCCTTGTGAAAAACCGAGCGGCGGAGATATCAGCGGCTTATAGCCCGGTGTGACTTGTACATGTATGTTTCCAATTTTTGTTTAAAAAAACTTTGTAGATGCAGCTTATAGTATGGTGCGCTCTATAGTCCGGAAAATACGGTACACTGCTTAAATGTAGTGGACTTTGCAACATACACAGGGACTTGAGTAAATATGAAGAACAATAATCCTGATTGATATTGGGTCAGGAAATGTATTTCTAATATGGCTAACTAATATATTCAGTATAATATAAATGGCATGTACTTCTCATATTATCTGGTATTAAATCCCAGCTTTGTGTGTGTGTGTGTGTGTGTGTGTGTGGGCGGGCGTGGGGGTGTGTGTGTGTGTGTGTGTGTGTGTGTGTGCGCGCGCGCAGCCGACCAGCTGTTGCCTTAATCAGAAAGCTGATAGCTGTGCTGGAGTCCATTGAGCGTCTACCTCTGTACCTGTATGACTCTCCAGGGTCCTCTTACAACCTGCAGGTGAGTTGGTGCTTGTTGTTGTCATGACGCCCGTCAGTCTTTTCTACAGCTGCTCAGAATGTGATTTATGTGTTAGATCTTGACTAGGCGGCTGAGGTTCCGTCTGGAACGCGCACCAGGTGAGACGGCTCTGATTGACCGCACAGGTCGCATGCTGAAGATGGAGCCGCTTGCCACTGTGGAGTCTCTGGAGCAATACCTCCTAAAGATGGTGAAGCTTCACATAACATGCTACATCACTGAGCCAATCAGAGCACCTGTTGATGGCTAACCTCCCACCGGCCTTTTGTTCTTCTGCCTTCATGGTCCAGGTGGCGAAGCAGTGGTACGACTTTGAGCGCTCGTCGTTCGTCTTCGTCAGGAAGCTGAGGGAAGGCCAGACGTTCACTTTCAGACATCAGCATGACTTTGATGAGAATGGCATCATCTACTGGGTCGGAACCAATGCAAAGTAAGAACAGTGGCTGCAGACAGTGCTAAAACTCCAACTGGTCTACAGTGTTCCTTTACAGACTTAAAAAGTCAACAAAACTGACCCCGTGTTTTCAGGTCTGGAGAAATACTTTTGTGTTCAGACTTTTTTCCTCATTTATATGAGAAACGTCGGCATTTCTACTTTTGAAAAGAAAGGTGAAGTCTTTCTTTTAATTTCTTTATTTTCTTTTTAAGAAAAAAAAAGAAATGTCGGCCTTTCTAAGGTTGGTCCAACCTTAGTGGTTTGTCCTGGTTTTTGTGTAAAAAAAAAACAAAAAAACTGCCTCCCATCTTCCTAGGATAGACATTGAATTTGGGTTTATCCATAAAAACATTGAACAGCTTCTTGCAGCTATCAGTTACTGTGTTGTCTTCTGTCTTTTTAGGCTGCAGTACTTCCAGGTTCCATGGTTAGGGTGTGATCAATTACTGGGTCATCTGAAATTGACACCGAAACACCGATATTGCCACCACAATATCAATGTATGCCATATCAAAGCTGCAAAGAAATACATAGATGCAATATTTTTCTGGCTGTAACATTTCAGACACCTTAAATACTTTAATTTAGTCTGAAAGTCTCACTGGTGTCAGAAATCTAGTTTACAGCAGAGACACCATCACATGTGTCGCCCTGTCGCTCTGCTTCCAGGGAGCCGTTAAGAAATGTTAAGGAAATAAATGAGTCTTACCTAAGGTGAAACACTGAGTCAATGAAGAACAAATGAAAATGCATTTTGATTATTATTTTATTAAGAGATTAAGCAAAGAATATAGCAGTGACTCCCCTGGCTAGTCCAAGGAATTGGAAGAAAAGATGAATGAATGATATTAAAAGCGATGGCGGTACATTGCTTTTAATATCCACCAGCCCTCTTACAGAGATGGGAGCAAAAGAGAGTATTCCACCAGTTTCAGTTTACTTCACAAATCTGGTATTTCACCTGCAGACTGTGACCCTGGATGGTTCAAATCCAGGGTGGGTCAAATCCATTTCAGAAATACCCTTTGTTATGCGTTTCCAGCGAGCTGCCTCCAACGTGAACGGTGCTTTATGGATACAACTGATTGAAATAAAACAAAGTTTTGACATAACAGAAGCAAAGGCATCACTTGTTGATGGAGGTGAATCGATTTCAGTTTTCTTGCTAATCACTGATCTTTAAAGAAGTCTGCCATGCTGATTTCAGTTTTGGATGAGGAAGAGGGGTGAGGAGTAGGAGGGTCTGCTGAAAAGTCACCAAATACAGATCTGCAAAGTCACTAAGTTGACACTAAAAGTGGGATGACTGTTGACTGTGAACTGAAAGTAATTCACTGGGTATAAAAGCTGACTATTGCTGTCTGTGGATGGTTAAAGCAGTCCACAGCCAACTGATTCAGTTGGTCAGCCAACTGACCAACTGAATCATTATGAATGCTGTGCTTTTTGCAGCATCAGGAATCTAAACAGTTTCAACTTTTAGATGTGTCCTTGAAACTGTCTCACCAGCTTGCAGTCCAGCTCTACAGGAGCTCTGCTAATGAGCTAATATTGGAGCCAGGTGTGCTGAAACAGGAGACCGGCCCCTTCAGGAATGCACTTTGAGACCACTGATTTAAAATGAAACACTGAATCATGTTTCCTTAAAATATCTGAATGTAATGTTTTTCTGCAGCCTTAGCAGAAGCTATAGTTAGGAGAAAGTTGTTCAGTATTTTCTTAATGTAATTCTTCTTTTACTAACCTTGGGAAGCATTCTAGATGTTAGACGGGACATTAAGCTTACGATCGCCAATCTTTTCCCGTCAGGACGGCGTATGAATGGGTGAACCCTGCGGCTTATGGCCTGGTAGTGGTGACGTCCTCAGAGGGCCGTAACCTTCCTTACGGCCGGCTGGAGGACATCCTGAGTCGGGACAGCTCTGCTCTCAACTGCCACACTAATGACGACAAAAACGCCTGGTTTGCTATTGACCTGGGCCTGTGGGTCATTCCATCGGCGTACACTCTGAGGCACGCCAGGTAAGGAACCGCCTGCAGCCAGGCTCTGCAGTCAAACACTTTGAGACAAATACTAGAAATACAGAATTTCTGTATGAAAGCTGCATTGTTTTCTGAAAAACAAAGTCATTTTTTAAAACGGGTTTGTGTTTTCCTTCTTCCTTCAGGGGTTATGGGCGCTCTGCGCTGCGAAACTGGGTCTTTCAGGTCTCAAAAGATGGTCAGAACTGGTCCACTTTATACACACACATAGACGATGGCAGCCTCAATGAACCAGGGTACGACCTTCCCTTAAACTCCTCTGTTTGCAGTCAGAAGGGAGCCGCGCCTCTTGGCGAATACTAACGCT
Organism: Poeciliopsis paucimaculata; assembly: GCA_903067055.1. Taxonomy (NCBI): domain Eukaryota; kingdom Metazoa; phylum Chordata; class Actinopteri; order Cyprinodontiformes; family Poeciliidae; genus Poeciliopsis; species Poeciliopsis paucimaculata. The sequence continues at coordinate 16,861 of CAEGAD010055236.1, forward strand.
AGTCTGTGTCTCCACAGGTCAACGGCCACCTGGCCTCTGGACCCGTCCAAAGACGAGAAGCAGGGTTGGAGGCACATACGGATCAAACAAATGGGGAAGAATGCCAGTGGTCAGACACACTATTTGTCTCTGTCTGGGCTGGAGCTGTATGGCACAGTCACAGCGGTCTGTGAGGACCAGCTAGGTGAGCCCCTCTGCTGAAGCTCAGAGTAGCGGCAGTTTATTTTTGAGTTCTTATACTCTAGTTAACATTTAATCAATTACTAAATTAGTGGGTGATTATTTCAGTAATAAGTTTATAATTTATTACGATAAATCTGATTAATCATTAAAGCCCTGTACTCACCTTGTTAGCTTAAAACTTCCAGCAACAGTTCATTGGGGAGAGACTGGGTGTCTGTTATTGTGGCCTTGCTGTTGGAGGAAAAGCAACAAGTTGGGCAATATGTTTGTACTGATTTTCTTTGACTTGTTAATTTTCCAAGTAGTTATTATACAAACAAGTTGCAACATGACGTCACTTGCACCAGATGTTTTAGCTATCAAGTTATCAACATAACATGCTAAATATTAATTGTACATGTGGTTCACAAAAGAAAAAGGGATGCAGTGTTTTGCTACTAATTATCAACACTACAACTAGATAACAAGGTCCAAAGGTATCAAGTTTCACAGCCGTAGCTGCTTGATGGACGTTTTCTTGCCGTCCAGTGTTGTGCTCATGTGTGAAATTTTCTGATGTAAACGATAACATGCTATGCTCCTATAGAGGTACCAAATATTTTGACTGCAGTCCCGACTCGTTTCTCCAATAATCAGGCCTTCAGTAAGATTCTGTAAGACGGCCCACACTATGATGCTCCATGTGGGCCCTGCTTCATACCAGAGTTAGCATGAGCATGTAGCATTACTCGAAGGACTGTAGCTATTGGCTCGATTTACAACAATTTTTTTTTACCCAAGTGTTTCCACTAAGTGGCATGTCCCTCTGTCCCTGTCCCAATGCAGGTAAAGCTGTGAAGGAGGCAGAGGCAAACCTTCGCCGCCAGCGCAGAATTTTCCGCTCTCAGGTAATGAAGTACATCGTCCCAGGAGCGCGGGTCGTTCGTGGTATTGACTGGAAATGGCGGGAGCAGGATGGAAATCCGCCAGGAGAGGGCACTGTCACTGGAGAGGCTCACAATGGTGAGTTGGTGTCCGTTTGACCAAGCTAGAACAACATGCTCTCATTTCCAAACCATCTGCAGGATCGGTCATTTTTTGTCTGAAGGTTGTCGTTGAGGAGTGGCAATGTGCCTGCCATCAGTTGTATCTGTCCTGAGGAGTGAATGTGGGCAGATGTTTATCCCAGTAAACACGTGAACTCGTTTCCTTTCCTGCACTGGTTTCCTTCCAGCTTTCTCCTCAAACATCCTGTTTCCAGTCTACCTCCAGCCAGTGTCTGGTTTATTCCTCTTTAATCAACCAGCTGAAGAGAAATCATTCTGAAAAATTTTCTCCTCATTCCCTACCTGCATTACCTTCAACAAGTCTGATGTCAGAGATTGGCTTGTCTTTTTTTTTTTCTCTGCTATTGCCTAATGTTGACAGACATTCACTAGTCTTTCTTTTTTCTTTTTCTTTTTACAGTTATTAGAAGTTAGGGTGGTGCAGGATCCTTTGTTTTCTCAGGTCAGAGCAGAAACGGCAGCAGTCTGCAATCATTTTCCAAAGTGTTGCATAGAGAATTTGTTACTTCTGAGACTGTCTGTATTTAGGGACAGACAGGTTGATTTTAAAGTCAACTAGAACTTAGAACAGGTCATGAAACTGGTATTATTGCTGTTGTTACTGCAGAATCTCTGATCTCAACATATACTGGGATGATGAGAACTTCACTTACCTCTGTGTGCTCTTCCATTTGTTCCACATCTCATATTTTTAGCACCATAAATGGGATCATTACTGTTTGATTGTAATTTCTCTCTTTTTACTGTAATGATTTATTGTATATTTTCCCCTGCTTTTATTTTCTGGTTTTGTACCTGTCACATTGTTCTCTAGTCACTCCACTAGTGATGGAAGCCTTTTTTTATAATCTACAAGATAATCGGAGCAACAAAATGTTTTGCCCGGGCAAACTATTTCTATGTTAGGTGGTAGATTGTAAGGTAAAGCCCATAGAACAGAAATAAATCCCTTTCAGAATAAAAACAAAACTGCTTTAGAGATACGTTTTGTGTCAGAGTAGAAAATATATTAAAGTAGATTGTAGTAGAGCAGCAGCTAACTATTATTTTTTCTGACAATTACATAAAAAATTGGCACGTTGAGCAGATTTTTCATTGGAGCACTAAAGGCTTATTTTACATGGTGTTACAAATATATAGAAAGATGCAAACAAACCAATTTTCTTTTTAAATAAGTAAATAAACATGCAATTGCCTAAAATGTAATATCTGTATTCCTTTTGTGAGCACTTGATTATTTTAGCAAAGGATTCATATACAGCTAAAAAAAAAACTGATACAGTATAATAATTTGATAGCAAAAGGTGCGTACTCTGAGATTTTTTAAATATTGTTTTCACAGAATTCAAACCACATAATGCTATAACATTTGTTATATTTACAAATGAAAAAGATGCAGTAATAAATGCATTCCAACTCATAATCTATTCCCTGGTCCTAAAAAGTCTGTTTGGATGTTTCTGTTGGCATACATTTATTAAGTGGATAAATGTGACCCATAAATATAAATAAAACCAGCTGTGTCTTTAGCAGCAGATTCTGATTCTCTGGCTCATTTCTGTTTGAACTTATTTAACAAAACCTGCCTTTAAAATGTAGCAGGAAGGCCTGTCAGGATAAGCAATGAATTGAATGAAATAAATTAATTTTAATGAGCAATAAACTGAATCACTCAATTAATTGCTGGATGATAAATTGTCCCAGAAGTTATTGCGATAAACGATAATGATATTTTAAATATCCAACATAAATAAACAAACACAACAAATAAAGCTGATATTGAAGTCTCTGTAAATAAAATTGTCCTTCAAAAAAAAAAAAGGGCTAGTTGAGACCGAAGCACCAGACTGAAGACTTTTGTCGTCCAATTTTGGTAGGAAGAGAGAAAAATAATACATCATGGAAATGGCAATTATTGATGACATTTTAATGGATTGTACGATTAATTGATGGATTGCTTATTGTGACAGGCCTGGTAGCAGGTTTTCTATGAACAGAGGGAGCAGCTCTATCTGCGTCCAGGAAGGCTCTGTCTTATCAAATCAGTAACTAGCTGGGAAGTTTGACCAAATCACTCCTAATAAATAAAGGTAGCCCTGAATGTTCCTGCAGGATGTTGTTGTTTGACATGTGCGTCTAAGTTGGAAGTAATACTCTGTCACTGTGTGGAGCTGTTAGGACTGTAAGCTGCTTGTCCGCTGTCTGCCTTCCTCTGTCGCTCTCGCCCTGTTTCCCTCTCTGCCGCCTCTCTGACATCCATCTGTCCGTCTCCCTCCTATCTCTCTGTCCATCCAGGCTGGATTGATGTAACCTGGGATGCTAGCGGATGCTCTAACTCTTACCGTATGGGCGCTGAAGGGAAGTTTGACCTCAAGCTTGCTCCAGGGTATGACCCTGAGTCGGCTGCCACAGCGCCAACACCCAAACCTGTCTCATCCACTGTTTCAGGTCCCGCCTCATCCACGGTGGGACCCTCTGTGACATCAACAGCTGTTGGCGGAACCACCACCACGTTGGCGTCGTTGTCCTCAACCTCGTCATCTTCCCAGCAGCCCTCCTGGAGCAGCTTGGTGAAAAATAACTGTCCTGACAAAAGCGGGGCCAGCTCCTCCAGCAGGAAGGGCAGCAGCAGCTCCGTCTGCAGCGTGGCCTCGTCCTCTGACATCAGCCTCAGCTCCTCCGCCGGGATGCCCGGCGGCGGGGCCTTGCAGCTGGAGAGGAGAGCAGAGGGCCTGCTGCTGGACCAAGGCGCGGGGCCCGGAGGGGTTACCGGCGGCCTGGGCTGTGACGGCCACCAACAGGAGCCCATCGTGGTTTTGTCCTCTGCCGCAGAGGCTGGATGCGGGTCGGGGTCCAGCTCCGGCACACTCACTGCTGACACGTCTGTGACCGGAGACGAGCACCACTCGCCCACCGCGGCGACAGCCGGCACCGACCCGGCCACCGCCATCTCCATGGGTCTGGTGAGCGTGAGCTCCCCCGACGTCAGCTCTGTGTCCGAGTCGTCCAGCAAAGACACGCACTCTCAGAGGCCGCTGTGCTCCGCCACCAACACGCGCCTGTCGGTCAGCTCCCTGCTGGCCGCTGGGGCTCCAATGAGTTCCAGCGCCAGCGTCCCCAATCTGTCGTCACGCGAGGCCAGCCTCATGGAGTCCTTTGTCCGCCGCGCGCCCAACATGTCCCGCACCAATGCCACCAACAACATGAATCTGAGCCGCAGCAGCAGCGACAACAACACAAACACCCTGGGCCGCAACGTCATGAGCGCCGCAAGTGAGTACCGCACTGCTAGCATGCTAATGCTACAGGAATGACGCACCACTTCAACACTGAAGCGCAACCGACAAACCTAGTACTCATTAGGGCCGCACCATGTTACGAAGTCTTTCAGTGTCAATAAGATTGGTAAATATTTCTGTGACGATATCAAGCGCAATATGTGCTTATCTTCTTCTTTTCACTGTTTCTCAATTTAATTTCAATTCAGTTGATTTCTGTAGCACCACTTCGCAATCAATGTAATCTCAAAGCACTTTACAAATTTCATTCTGTAGGTTGACCTTTAGCTGCTCAACCTCTAAGGAAGGTGGGTGGCAGCAATTAGCAAACTCACTTTTTGGCTGTCTAGCAACAATCTGTTCAGTAACTTGTGTTACCTAGCAACAACTTGTTGAGTACCCAGCAGTGCCTCATATTGAGTGAAAACTGTGGATAAAACAGGAAATGTCACCCCACCTGTGTGGCAATATTTCAGGTTTTTAAAACAAAACTAATCAGTAATTGTCAATATTTACTAATATTTAATGCCTCTATCATGACATGTTTATCAGCCATATCGCCCAGTGACATTATCAGAGAAACTCGTGTTTCTCCTAACATTATGCAGCCAAACACATGATTACCATTCATTTCCCTTCCTCCACCTCCTGCAGCTCAGACTCAACACCAGCTGGAAAAAACTGTTGCCACTGTGCAAATGAATGCTGATAGTTTTGATCCAGTGTGACAGTGTGATGTGACGAAGCAGGAAACCCTGAACATGTCTGTGCTTTTCCCACACCAAAACGATTTTAAAACAAAACTCCCATAAGACTTGGAGCCTGTGGTTGTTTGTGGTGGAAATGTTTAGGTGTAAGGAAAGGAAAGTGTTGCTGTAGTTAAAATGTTTCTCCAGGCACTATGCTGAGCTCTGAACACTTGTGCTCCATATTAGGCTGTTTGACGTGTCCAAGGGGAACATTCTAGACAAAAAAGGAACCATAATGGTTGAGTTATTTAGAGAAGAGCATGAGGTCCCTTCCTTCAGGCGTCCTGCGTGTGCGTACGTGTGTGTGTGCTGGCAGCTGACTGCAGCATAACCAACCTGTATACTGCTGTGTCTTCGGTTTCAGACTAACTGCTACTTGTTTTTGTTTGTTTGCAGCTTCTCCTCTCATGGGCGCTCAGAGCTTTCCTAACCTCACCACCACTGGCACCAACTCCACAGTTACCATGTCAACTTCCATAGTAACCAGCGGCAATAACGTAGCCACAGCCACAACGGGGCTTTCAGTTGGCCAGTTGCTAAGTAACACTTTGACAACAAGCCTGACGTCCACATCCAGTGAGAGTGACACAGGACAGGAAGCTGAGTTCTCTCTCTATGGTCAGTGCCCTCCTCCCCCGACCCTCCCGCCCCACACAAATACACACACACACACACACACACACGACATCATGTAACAGCACGTTTGACCTGTTACAGCTGCTTGGCTGCCTAACTTAACTCAGCAACGTTCCAACTCGAGATCCACTGATCCGATATCAATATCTGTATCAATTCTGATATTAAAGAAAAATCTAGATGTGGTATCGGTTTAATGTGCCCGATTCATAAGGGCAGATCTATTCAGTCTGATTCTATGCTTTTTGCTCTTAGTGAAATCATTATTTGTTTTACATTATATTCAAATTCTTATGTGATTGCACTTGAACCATTTGAAAGAATATTTTAGCTTATTTTTTACATGTTTGGCCAGAATAGTCAACGTATTGCTTTTATCAGTTTCAAGTTGACTTATTATTAATAATCCATTAGTTGTTCTACTTCTAATTACTCTGACTGAACAAATTCAAGTTGTTTTTCCATGTTTGACCAGTGAAGCCATTAGTGCATTTCAGTGTGCTGTACTGGTGCAGAGTTGGCAAATAAATTTGTAATTCAGTTCAGTAAAAAATCTTTAAGTTAGCTATTTTTCTGTATTGGTGTCGCCCTATGCTAAACCACTGATATTGATATCGGAAGTGAAAAGAAGTGGATCGGTGCATTGCTAGTTCCAACTGTTCTGGTCTTAAAACCTGAATTCCTGGGTTAACATGGAAGGTTGAACTGATCTAAGACAGTTCATGTTTGTTCACCCCATGGAGTTAAATTCTAACAGAAGATTTGCTCAAATCTATAAACTAACTACAAGCTAAACGCTGCAGAGCAGCAGGAAGCGCCGTCAGAGGGAATGTGATGCTGCATGTTTAGTATTCCCTGCAAGTAACTTTTGTTGTAGTTTGAGGTATAGATGTAGAGGTGAAGGTCACATGGTCATATGTGATGTAAATGAAGCCACGCCTGTGCTATGTTACACGTGCAACAAGAACAGATCCAATGTGCTGGAGCAGACGGCGCTCTGTGGGTGCTCTGCGTGGTTTGAAGTTCTGTGCACTTGGAGTCATCCATATTTAGCAAGGAGCCAAACCTAAGATGCGTTTCTCAGAACAGGTTGGAGTTTTTAGCGGTGCTCGATGTTCAGCAGCCGGCTGGCCTTCGGCCCAGGCGGAGCCGTCATCAGGATCAGGGAGGGTCTTCACTCCATCCTCCAGCTGGAATCATGTCAGCTGTGTTTCTGTCAACCTGCAGACTTCCTGGACAGTTGCCGTGCCAACACGCTGCTGGCAGAGCTGGATGATGAGGAGGACCTCCCCGAACCTGACGATGATGATGACGAAAACGAAGATGACAATCAGGAGGACCAAGAGTATGAGGAGGTGCTGGTATGTAAAAGAAGTTTTGTTTGTGGTGCGGTTAGGTCCGGCTCTGTCCTGTAGTAGTTTTGTTTTTTGCTGCTGCTGTGTTGATGTCAGACTGTGGAACAAATGTATATTCTGTTGTAGGAAGAGGAAGAGTATGAGACAAAAGGAGGACGCAGGAGAACGTGGGACGATGATTTTGTACTCAAAAGGCAGTTTTCTGCTTTGGTCCCTGCGTTTGACCCCCGACCTGGAAGAACTAATGTCCAACAGACCACCGACCTGGAGATCCCCTCCCCAGGTACACTACTGCAGACACCTGATGTAGCAAATCTAAAGCTAGCTAGAATTTTGCATCTAACTAACTTTAACTTTAGTAAATATTTTTTTAAAAGTACTACAAATAAGTAAAATTATCATAACTGTTTGGTAATCGTATTGAAATGAGTCAAAGTAAGATGAAAAATTTAAAAAGAGTACTGGTTCCGTCAACTATATACAAGCAGACAAAAATGTTGGAACATATGATACATTTATTCTTTTGGGTCCTGCATCTCCATGTAAGATCATGTCAGTCTGTGTTGGATGCAGAGAAATGAATGTTTGACTGGAGCTGGTTCTGTTTTGGTGCAGGAACGCCTCGGTCCGAGGCCCGGGAGGAGGTGGAGTGTGCTCCTTCTCCTCACCTCGCTCTGACTCTAAAGGTTAGTCATGAAGACGAGTAACCAGCTACATTTACTCACATCTACTGGAGGAACTTTTTGGAAAAAATTTACTTTTAGGAGTATTTTTATTGTGCTGTACTTTTTACTTTTACTTTTGCAGTTATGAAGTATCTTTACTCTTGAGTAAAATTCTCTTCCCACCTCTCTAGGACGTCCAGTGTTTCTGTTAGCTTCCTGTAGTCTTGGTGGGACTCCATTAAAAATGCTAATATAGTTTATTATAGGATCTGTAATCAATTACTCAAACTTTATTTGAAAACCATGTATTGACGATATAAGCAACATTTTTAATTGACGCCTATTTTTGGGACATCTTAAATGAATTCTGAATTGTAGTAAATGTGAATTGGGATTCTTATATATATATATATGTGTGTGTGTGTGTGTGTGTGTCCAGGTTCCCGGCCTTGGTACAACTAGAGAGGTTGAGCTTCCTCTGTCCAGCTACAAGTTGACCATCTTCTACTACGTGCAGCGGCTTCTGCAGCTCTCCTGCAACGGCTCTGTGAAGACTGATAAGCTGCGGCGCATCTGGGAGCCCACCTACACGTAAGAGAGGAGACCCCCAGAACCTGACCTCAGCTCACTTCATGTGTTCACACTGTACATGTTTCGGTCTTTGCTGTGTCGTCCTGCAGGATAATGTACCGGGAGCTGAAAGACTCTGATAAAGAGAAGGACAGCGGGAAAATGGCAAGTCCGACTCTTTCCTTTACGCTTTGGACAGAATTGGAACCGTAAACGAGGAAGGTGATGCTGACCCTCTGGTCTGCTTCTGTCTGCAGGAATTCTTGGACCAGAGCACGGGGGTCGGGGGTCGCTGCGGGGGGCTCAGTCCGAGTTCACTGTCAGTCAGTCAGAGCAGTGAGATCCTGGGCTGGGTCAGGGAGGCAGCGCAGGCCAAGGCCGGCTGCAGCCAAAACGCATGCGGCATGGAGGACGTGCTGCAGCTGCTGCGCATCCTCTACATCATTGGGAGTGACTCAGTCTCCAACGTGCGCACGCTGCAGGAAGGTATGACGGCCACACACTCACGCCTCCCTGCTGGATGGGTCATTTCATCCTTTATCACAGTTTTGCATTTCCATCATGTGGAATGAGCTCACTGAATCTAAACTATGGAGGATTTTTATTAATGCAGCAAAAAGCTAGAACAGGTTTCAGTGTTGGAACAGGAATATTCTGCATGTGCATTTGCACCTGTTCCTCATATGTTGTTTTTTTGGGGTTTTTTGCCTGTAATTTCCAGATGTTGAGGAGCTGCAGTTCAACGCATCACCAGAGGAGTTCACCAGCAAGAAGATCACTACCAAGATCCTCCAGCAGATTGAGGTCAGCTTCTCTTCTAGGAGTATTTATGTAAATGTACTAAATGTTTGCGAGATTAACTTGTGATTTTTATGTTCATTTGTCCCCCTTTTATGTTTATAGTTCTATAGAACATTAATGTGGTATTAACTATGCTGTATCTGTCATAATGCTGCTCAGGGCTTGAGCTAGACCTCTGTAGCAAACTACAAGTGAAGCTAAGCTAACTGAATGCTATCGATGTTTTGTTGCCAGGAGCCTCTGGCTGTGGCCAGTGGAGCGCTGCCTGACTGGTGTGAACAGCTCACGTCCAAATGTCCCTTCCTCATCCCCTTTGAGACCAGACAGCTGTACTTCACCTGCACCGCCTTTGGAGCGTCCAGGTGAGTCTGACAGGCGCCATAGCAACCACCAGGAAGCCCACCAGTGATCTGGGGCAACAGGACCAGATCTGCTTGCCCTGAAACTAATGCCTAGAGATGAAAAATGTTGCTGGCAGTTTCATCCAATGGGACTCGGTTCTGTCCTCTCCGTGTCCTGACCTTTGACCCCTGTGCTCCCACACAGGGCCATTGTGTGGCTCCAGAACCGGCGCGAGGCTACCATGGAGCGATCGCGGCCGTCCACCACAGTGCGGCGGGACGACCCTGGAGAGTTCAGGGTGGGCCGGCTCAAACACGAGAGGGTCAAAGTTCCCAGGGGAGATGCCATGATGGAGTGGGCAGAGTCAGTCATGCAGATCCACGCTGACAGGAAGTCCGTGCTGGAGGTGGGAGAGGAAGTGAACGCATGTTGGAAGCTATATCTCATCTGTGCTGCAACTACCTCTGAAATTGAATCATGTGTGTGTGTGTGTGTTCAGGTGGAGTTCCAGGGTGAAGAGGGAACTGGTCTGGGTCCCACCCTGGAGTTCTACGCTCTGGTGGCTGCAGAGTTCCAGAGAACGTCTCTGGGTATCTGGCTGTGTGACGACGATTTCCCTGACGACGAGTCCCGACAGGTCAGTCACCTAGCAACCGCTGACCCATGAACTCATGAGAAACTGCTAAGAGGATGTGAAGTAGAGCTCTATCACAGTCTGAGGCCCATTTCAGCATTCTGTGTCATGATGTGTGAAACTGACAGACTAAACTGCTCTGCACACACTTCAGGGTTATATACCATATTTTCTGGACTATAGAGCGCACCTCACTGTAAGCCGCATCTATAAAGTTTTTTGTTTTTTTTTAAACTGAAAACGTACGAAAGCTGCACCAGGCTATAAGCTGCTGATATCTCCGCTGCTCTTGGTTTTTCATAAATCTGCTGGATTTATCAAGGACGCAGCCCTCTGTCTCCAAAACTGAACTATGGATTCGTTCACGCTGAGCTCACATGCAGCGGCTCGATTTCCCACCTGTACTACCAGATCATTAGCCCTCAACTTAAAAGAGGCATCATCACTGCCTGCTGAACAGCACCGTGGCAGGTGAAGAAAAATCCACAGAAAAGACGCACCAGGCTGTAAGCTGCATGATTCAAAGCGTGGGGAAAAATGTAGCTGCTTATAGTCTGAAAAATAATGATAGATGATGCATTTTATTTATACACTATATGTTATATATGCTTTACTGAAATGACTAGAATGTTCTATAAACTTCAGGAGAAAAATCTTCATCATGGAATTTTTCAATAACAAATTAGTTGGACTCTGATAATAAGATGAGAATAAAGTCATAATGTTATGAAAATAAGGTCATATTATGAGAACAGTCAGTATATTATGACTATATTCTCATAATATTATCAGTTTATTCTCATAATGACTTATTCTCATGATATTATGACTCACCAAATTAATCAATGATAATGATTTTTTTAAAATAAACGATCAGTGATACCAGTCCTGTACATTTCCTTGGTTTAGGTTGATGCATAAATTCCCTGAGTCACACACAACCAGGAAATGTGTGTTTTTGAGCACCTCCATGTTTAATGGATGGATGTAACGTATTAACCAGTAGACCTGGAGGTGTGAGGAGGATGCACCAGGTTTATGATGAGTATTCACCCAGTGAACAGGAACCAGGACAATGCTTTGTTGTGGTTGATTTGCACCAGTTTGAGCTCCGTCTCCATGGCGACACTCCTGACCATGTGTGTTCCTCTGTCCCCTGCAGGTGGACCTGGGCGGTGGTCTGAAGCCGCCTGGTTTCTACGTGCAGCGCTCCTGCGGCCTGTTCCCCGCTCCGTTCCCGCAGGACAGCGAGGAGCTGGAGCGCATCACCAAGCTCTTCCACTTCCTGGGGATTTTCCTGGCTAAGTGCATCCAGGACAACCGGCTGGTGGACCTGCCCGTGTCCCAGCCCTTCTTCAAACTGCTCTGCATGGGCGACATCAAGTCCAACATGAGCAAGCTGCTTTACCAGTCGCGCGGCTCGCCGCCGGGCCACGGCCCCGAGCGCGCCCACCTGCAGGCGCTGCTGTCCGAGGTGCAGTCAGAGGCGTCCACTGAGGAGAGCCAAGAGACGTATTCGGTGGGCAGCTTTGACGAGGACTCAAAGTCTGAGTTCATCATGGACCCGCCCAAACGGAAGCTCCCCGCCTGGTACCACGGCATCCTGACCTGGGATGACTTCCAGCTGGTTAACCCACACAGGTCAGCAGGTCACTGGGTTCAGAGTTTCCCTCATTAGTTTGCCTGTGAAAACATTGACTCATTTAGAAAATGATCTCCCCCACCCCTTTCTAGAGCAACCTTCCTAAAAGAGGTGAAAGAGCTGGCTGTGAAGAGGAGACAGATCCTGGGCAGCAAGAGTCTGTCTGAGGACGAGAAGAACACCAGACTGCAGGACCTGATGCTGAGGAACCCCATGGGCTCCGGTCCCCCACTCAGCATCGAGGACCTTGGGTAAAATCTTCTGAGACTCAGCCTGACCTGTTGCGAGAAGAGCTGAGTCAGCTCTTCTGTTTGGGGCCGTGACATAGTCAGGGTTTTACCCAGAATACCTGCTGAGCCAGTACAGGCTTAATAGAAGGGGGGCCGTCATATGCTGCTTAAGGCTCCACGACATCTTGAGCCAGCCCTGGTCACATTTCAAAATAAATAGAGAAAATGACCTAAAACAGATAACAATTAACTGTATGCTTAACTAAATATTCTCAAGGTGCAAAATTGAAGCATTTCTTGTATTAAGTTTGTGTTTGTTAATATCTGCAGCTTGCTGCAGTATTTTGATTTGCTGGTTATTTATTGATGTGAATGCAGCATTTTTCAGGAACACTGTGAATGAAGAAGACATTTTCATAAACTTCATTAAGTTGCAACAGCCAGCCAGGCGCTGACAGAAAACATATTGAGCGAGTGTGTGAGACTTAAACCCACACGCCACACCTTCCACTCTGTTCTCACTGCGCTCAACAGGAACCGTTAAAAACACAACTATATATTAAATCATATTTGCAAGCAGAGCAAACATTTGGTTTTTCAACTTGTTGCCTGTGCAGGATAATCCCGAGAAACATAATCCCACAGATTGTATAAATTCTGGAGTATTAAAAAGAAAAAAGGACACAGCCTCAGCAGTCTGTAACAGTTTCATAAAACTGTATTAAAATGAAGATACTGTATAGAAATAATAAGTTCAGTGTTTCTGTACCTGCTGCTGTTCTAACTGGAACCTGATGAAGTGACATTTCTGTTTTCAGGTTAAACTTTCAATTCTGTCCATCATCAAAGGTTCATGGCTTCTCTGCAGTGGACCTGAAACCAAACGGAGATGACGAGGTAACGGCACACATCCACCCAGCTGCTGCTCCGGTCACAGGATGGACTGTGTGTGTGTCCCACTAAACCTGCTTTTCTCTCTGTGTGTGATTGTGTGAGGACAGATGGTGACTGTGGAGAATGCAGAGGAGTATGTAGAGCTGATGTTTGATTTCTGTATGCACACTGGCATCCAGAAACAGATGGAGGCCTTCAAAGGTGAACACACACATCACAATTAGACAAAGCTGCAGCTCATTTACAGCTCATGCACCAATCAAAGTAATGGAATTATTATTATTTTCATCCCAAGCACTCGCCAAAACCTGCATAGTACCCAAAATCACAGATGAACAGTTTGTCCCGGACACCAAACTGTTGAGATGTTTATTATTATAAGTAGGGTTGAAACAATTAATTGGATTATGAATTAACTAATTTAGTCATTAATTAATTCTTAACTGGAGCATTCCAACTTAAAAGGTTAACTTAAAATTTGCCAAAAGAACAACACAGAGCAGTTAGTAAGGCAGAACTGGACAAGAAAAATCTAATAAAAAATAAAAAAAGTCTCATTCTGCACATTTTTTATTTAACCACTGATACTTTTTTATACAATATAAGAAATGCACAGTGTTCCAAATTATTGTGCTTGTCATATTTTCTCAGGTTTTCTTAAATGATCATCCTTCTTAAGTAGATTTCCTTTAATTGGGCTCACCAGAAAAACTAATCAACCCAGCTCTGAAATGAATTATAGTGATTCAAAGACTCATCCTGTCTGCTCTCCTCAGAGGGATTTAATCAGGTGTTCCCCATGGAGAAGCTGAGCTCCTTTAGCCATAAGGAAGTACAGATGGTTCTCTGTGGTAACCAGTCTCCTTCCTGGAATGCTGATGACATCATCAACTACACCGAACCAAAGCTTGGTTACACCAGAGACAGGTATGGGAGCAGACACACACACAGGGTTGATGTTTGAGGCTAAAAGCTGATCCTGTTACATTGTCTGCTCCTCTTCAGTCCTGGCTTTCAGCGCTTTGTCAGGGTTTTATGTGGAATGTCTTCTGATGAGAGGAAAGCCTTCCTGCAGTTCACCACCGGCTGCTCCACGCTGCCCCCTGGTGGCCTGGCCAACCTTCACCCACGCCTCACCGTAGTCAGAAAGGTAGGTTCAGATCTTCTTCAGGCATCTTTAAAAGTCTGACTGTGAGCTGATTGGCTGCTGTTCGCCTCTTGCTCCGCCCCTCTAGGTGGATGCAACAGACTCCAGCTATCCATCAGTAAACACTTGTGTCCACTACCTGAAGCTCCCAGAGTATTCATCTGAAGACATCATGAGGGAGCGTTTGTTAGCTGCCACTATGGAAAAGGGCTTTCACCTGAACTGACCTCCGAGCATCACCACGGTTACACTGAGCATGCGCCCAAACCATCTGTCCATGTTGCCAGAACATCCAGCCGCGTGACTGACAGACACACAGAGGCTCGCAGCGCAGGATTCTGACTGAACATCTCCAACCCACACGTTTCATGCTTCCCTCCTGACAACCACGTCAGCATCCAGGGCCAAGGCTGCAGGCTGGTGTGTGTGAGAGTGTGTGTGTTCGCGTTCGCACACAGGTCCCCTCCTCTCGTCCGTTCAGTTCAGTGCCTGGTTCCACTTAGTTTTCATTTCCTTCATTAGAGGTTCAGGCTCATTTCTCGTTTTCATCTTTTTAGTTTTTCTTCCTTTCCATTCAGCTTGTTTGTGTGTGTGTGCGCGTGTGTGTGAGCATCAGTTTGGTTTGTTTCAGACCTGATGAATAGGTCAGAGTTCAGTTTTTGCTGTTTCCTCTCTGATTAAGCTAAAGAGAAAAAAACACTGATTGTGTTTGATGCACATCTAAAAAAACTCTGCTCCCTGTATTTTCTTTGTATATTGTAAACATTTATTTAACTGAAGTACTGAAGTTGCAGTTTCAGGTAAACAAATATTTTCAAAAGTGTATGCTCCAAAAGATAATCAATAAATTGTTTGCAAAGTATGAAATAAAAATTGAGTTGTGTGGTTTGTAGATTATTTTTTTTAGCATCTTAGAAACACAAAATCCCATAAATTGTTTTTGATTTAGTAACTGTTGAATTTAACAGGTGAGATCAAGCTCCGCCCACAAAGCAGTAAAACTAATTAGAGAAGCAGCCAAGAGGTTCATGGCAACTCTGGAGGAGCTGCAGAGATCCACAGGTGCTCTCCACAGATGTGGCATCTTTATGGAAGAGCATCAAATAGAAAACTGTCCAAACAGCTGTGAGGACTCCATCTCCCAGATTCCCAACGTTCATTTCAGGGACGGGTAAAATTTAGAAGCTGCTCTGCTCTAGATCTGAAATAAATACTGCCCCTTTAAACCATTTAACTCAACTGAGTTAAATGGTTTAAAGGGGCAGTATTTATTTTCAAGGCACATGGCACCATTACAAAGCACAATCAAGTAACTTTAAATATAAATAAAATCACTTAAAAGAAACTTTACTTCATAATTAACCCCTCGAAATTGGACCTCTGTCTCTTTAAAAACTCCGCCTTCACGAAGTTGTCACAGCATGGCTCCTCTATTGACCCTGTAACGCAGAGGTTGCATCACACCTGAATAGAATAATTAGGTCATTAGCAAGGCTCCAGAGAACTGATCTACACAAGGAGGCAATTAAGACATTTGATTCTGGTGTTTTTTACTTGTGACACATCTAAAAACTGCAGGACAGAGGCCCTTCAGGACTGGAGTTTGACACCCCAGCTTTAACGAGTTTACCAGTGTTGCACTGAGAGGTAACTCTACTTTTTAATGCTTTATCATATTTATCCACTATTGATGTACGGCACTTTGTTTCAGCGTTTATAAATAAAGTTGATGAGCTCAGCAGTTCCACCAGGTCTTTGCTAATTGCTGTTGGCTAGTCTGAAGGAGCTGAGTGGGATCAAATGAACAATTAGAAGCTCTGCAGAGATCGAGACGTAAGCAGATGTGTTGGAGCAGAAACGTTTGTTTAACAAGCCCCCAGGGATTGGACTAGGACGCCCCGATCTAGAGTGATTGTGCACAAAAAAAACACTGAAATAACAAAACAAGGTTTCATCATGTATTATCAGCTGTATTATGAGCCACAAACATTATTACTTCATAGTACACACAGTTGCAACTTGTCAGGAGTATTCTGTATTAAGCGTTGCTGGGAGATGCACACACTGGTACATTAGCGCCTCATGGACACTTGGCAGCAGTTTGCTCTACAAACACTAGGGGTGCACCGATTGCAGTTTTATGGCCAATTGCTGATTCTGAATTTTGTTAAAAATGGTGGCAAAGTTGCTAAGGTAGCAACAGTGGAGTGACTGTTGTCATATGCACAAATGCAAATGTGACCTGGCGACCCGGTTAGCGGTATGTCAGGCGTTGGTTTCAGACCTTTGCAGAGGGAGATAAGATCAGTTTCTCATGCGAGTTTTGGTTGATCACCCAACATTAAGGAAACCAGGACCGATTTACCGGCGCACCTCTAACAAACACCAGTCCAATATTTCTCAGAGTGCTCCAATAGTCTGTGACATCATTTCCTGCTTGCTTCACCCATCCGCCATTTTGTCGATGGCAGTGAGTGGAGCGAGGATGCGGCTCTTGTTCGTTTCCACGATGTGGCCGTTTTGGATCATCTCGTCCAGGATGATGTGAACAGAGTCCAGATTAAACATGATCTGATGACATCTCAAAGTCAAGGAGAAACCAGCAGGCAGCAGACAAGATGGTGGAACTGAAACATAACCGAGCTCCATTTTTTCACAGTCATATTATTATGCTGTCATGACAAATGAGAACTTCAACAAATATGTAAAAAAAATGTTTTGTAAAAGTCTTATACTGCAGTTTTAATTAATAAAATCATCTTTGAAAACTAGATTTTTGTCTTTGCCTGTTAGTAAAATTGGTTGGGTGATAGGAAACATTTTGATGCAACAAAAAAGGCAAAAGCAGAGGAAGACTAATGCGGAAAATACTTTTTCACAGCACAGTTTATACATTCTTGGCAGTTTTTTTTCTGACAGTAAATATACATATTTAACTTCAAAACTATTGTGGCGCTACAAATAGAGCCTAATGAGCTGAGACCTGGGAACCTGCCATCATAAAGGATACATCCAGTTCGCTCTGCGGACAGAAAAATACAGACAGTTAGAGACATCCTGCAGCCATCTGAAGATTTTCAGCACTGATGAACTCACCACACGGCTGAAGTATTTATCTAAAACCTCCACAAAGTTCTGGATCAGCTCATAGATGGATAACTCATTCTGCGGGAGGATTCCATGAAGCACGAATTAGACAAGCAGGACAACAATGTGAGCGTTTTCAGATTCTGCAGCTTTACCTCACTGTCTGTCACCCCCACCACAACATACAGCGCCGCATACTGGCGGTACACCAGCTTAAAGTCTTTGTACTCCACAAACGAACACTGGAAAGAGGCAGACATACTGTAAGCACATCCTGCAAGCACATCCTGCGCACAGTAGAAACAAGATGTTTACATCCACCCATCATGTTCGTGCTGTGATTTTATTGAATCCTTCCACACAGGCTGGAAAGATTCTGCATCAATCAGCTTCTAAAAATAATAATTCAGTGTGAATCAACAGGGTTAAAACTATACATGCAGGTTCAAGTATATAAATGCATCCTCTGTAATATTTTGATATTTTTTTGTTTGTTTTTGGTAAACAAACAAAAAAAATGGAACATTTAAGTAAAGTATTGTCCAGCCAGGTCACTCCTGATTGGTTAAAAATGGAGACCTGATTTTCTTTAGAGTGAGCACAACTACAAATGATGAAAATATACAAAATGTTTGATTATTTCACAGAAAAATTTGAACAAATTTTAAAAATGTACTCCTCAAGTTTAGCTTAATTATGACGTCTCTTTAAAAAGGGACCTTGGTTAATATGAATTGAATGCAGTCTAAATAATTCAGATTCGTCCAGCTGAATCAATTTCTGGCAGATTGTTTCTTGAAAAACAATCCACCAATCTGATAACGTCTAATTTTCATTCTCAAGCTCTTATTCAATTCAAAACTACTTTCTTTATCCCAAAGAGAAATTCAGTTTTGCTGTAACTCATTTCATCCAAGCATGTTCAAAGAGTCACTGTGGTTGGTGATGCTGTGGTCAGAAAGGATCTCCTGTAGCAGTCAGTCTTCCAACGGCTCTGACTAAAGAGATTGTTGCCGTCTCATGCCAGCAAGCTCTGCTAATCCATCTCGTTTGCTTTTACTACTCCTCCTTAAATCTCAGCACAATAGTTTCTCAGATTACATGAAGTAGTAATGTAATGTCTAGTTTTTAAATTAAAACCACACAGTTTTAATTTAAAACTGGTTTTAAATTAAAATACAGCTACTGCTATTCCAGCATTTCTGATCAGATCTTATTTCCTAATATTTCCACCTCTTGACAGGATTCCGTATATATAGATGTGTAAAATATACAAGGCAAACATTTCAGTATTTCATGGTGCATTTTTGGAGGAAGTCTCTACTTTCATTCTGGTACTTGAAAGCATCAAATTTGAAGCAAAAGTTTCTTTGGTTTCTAGTTTGGTTTGGTTTGTTTCTCTGTAGAAATATTTCATCATAAATCATAATAGATGTATTAAGTTTAAAAACACTAAACCGGCAATTACGGCTTCTGGAAATATCTAAGCGTCATTCCATCCAGTGTAAATAGTTCATGTAAATGCTTGGGAGGACGTAGACTGTGCATTTAAATATAAACCGTTATATTCTATTAACAGAATTCGTTTTGAGAAATCTGCCCCCACAAACATGGCGGCATCGTTGCCGTACACAGCTGCTAGCTGTGCTGCATTTGTATTCAATGGCTGCCATTACAAGATTTCCAGCTGTATAACTGCCACATATTTCTGTCGATCGTTTCACCATTCGGTCAGAAAACTCTCCAGACCTGAGCAGG
Organism: Poeciliopsis paucimaculata; assembly: GCA_903067055.1. Classification (NCBI taxonomy): domain Eukaryota; kingdom Metazoa; phylum Chordata; class Actinopteri; order Cyprinodontiformes; family Poeciliidae; genus Poeciliopsis; species Poeciliopsis paucimaculata. Next base: position 35,878 of record CAEGAD010055236.1, read on the forward strand.
CAGTCAGTCAAGCAGTCAGTCAGTCAGTCAGCTAGCTAGCCGGGTAGTTTACCTGATGCTTCCCGCGGCTCAGGCAGCAGCGGACAGCCACCGCTTCCAGCGCTGCTCTCTTGCTCAGCTCCACTGGCTCATAGTATTTGGACAGTCTGGTCTGACCCTGCTGGTTCACCATGAGCACAAACTTAATCATCCTGTCACCTTCCACAGACCAGCCTCATCCTAACAGTTCACCAGTTTTCCTTCCTCAAACATAAACAATGACAATGCAGCTGAGAGGTACAGTACTGCCACCTAGTGGATTGGAGTTAAGGGAGGGGGGGAATCAGTAAATAGGTGGAAATGTTTTTAATAAAATTAGAGAGAGAGAGCAAGCTCCTGCTGGAGAATTGGCACAAAGAAGTAATACATGTATATTTGGTATATTTTTACAATTATAATACAAAATATAAGAAAGCTAGTTAATTTATTTCCTTAAACGGTGTCATATTTTTGAGGACTATCCATGTGTTGTCAGTGTTGTTAATCAAGTTTATTTATATAGCATATTTCAGCAAAAAGGCAGTTCAAAGTGAAGAAGCCTTGGACTGAAGGCACTGGTTGTGTGTTATGTTGTTGAAGTGTAATCTTCTGCTGTCATCTGTTGCTATAGCAGCATCAGATCTATGAACTTGAAAAAAAAACAGGTAACTTGATAAAGAAGGTATGTTGTGTTCTGGTTCTGTTCTGTTGGACCTCTGCAGATGATGGTGCAAAGAAGGATTCTTCATTAAACAAGGAATATTAAGAAACACCTTGAGGATCCTTTTCATCAGACAACAATGGTGTTTTCAGTCAGAGGCTTCTTCAGCTTCACTGTAGTACAGACAGCTACAGAAGATCCTTCCTGCCTCTACAAAAACTCTGAAGAAATTTTAAAAATATGAGTAACAGCATTTAATTTCCTATTGGGGATTCATGCAATAAATACATTTGATACAAAAAATCGGACTTTACATGAAATACGTATTTTTATTACAGAGTTCATATTATACAGTGTTTTTATTCACAGTTCTGTGAAATAGTGTTTATTTCCATAATCAAAATTGGAAAAAAGGTGAAGATGGTGAAATGTATATTCGTAAATATTAAATTAGATCAATTGCCAGTCTTTAGCATTCATTCGAGTAAAAACTAAAATAATATGCTCGCAGAAATTCTGATGTTTCTTAACTTATTAAGGCATGTTCAGGTGTGCATTCCATACCAGCGGGGGGCAGTGTGGAGCCTATTCTCTGGTTGCCCACGGCCAGGAAAAATGTCAAAGACGAAGACGAGAATCCCGGTGGATGTACCGTCATGCAGCGCGCTGGGTTCTTCCAGAGAGCAGAGATGGCGGCCGGTTAGAGCTACACGTAAACACAGCATTTCCAGCCGGACTCCCCGAAACGCTGAGGGGCAGCCAGCCTCACGCACCGCCGCGGTGACACCGCAGCAGTCACACGGGAGGTCCCCGGCGGACTCTTCGTTCAACCCGAGCAAATTTACAAACCCTACTTCCAAACAAAAACATTAAAACATGGAGGAACACCCGGGAGGAGGTGCAGGAGGAGGAGCGGCCGCCCCGCGACAGCCGCCTTCACCGCAGCAGCACCAGCAGGGCAGCAGCAGCGGCGGTCCCCCTATCGGAGCAGTCATGGTCCCGCAGCAGAACGAAGACCTGCCCCGGCCACATCAGCAATACACTATTCCCGGGATCCTGCACTACATCCAACACGAGTGGGCCCGGTTCGAGATCGAGAGGGCACACTGGGAAGTGGAGAGGGCCGAACTCCAGGTTAGCGTCGTAGCTCCTTCCAGGCTAAACTCAGGCTATCCGCTCAGCTCCGAGTCACCCTGTGGTGATAGGAGGGGAGCTTTAAGAAGCGCTCAGCCCGTCACGGAGGTGTGAAAGCCGGCTGGAGGGGTGACAAAGTAGAAAAAACACCATCAGCTTGACTGGTGCACCACCATCCCCACCATGGATCAGTCTAGCTAACTGTAGCATTGCCTCAGTGAAGTGTTATTGTCCCGGTGAAGCTGCATGTCCGTTCTTTAGTTGAACTGAGACAAGCTGAAGGTTGGATCTGGTGAACGAGGCCTGATACCGGTACCAGCCCATCCGGGTCGGTCAGAACAGCTGGCGGTGGTGGTCATGTTGAAACATCTCTAGGGCTGTTAGGAGACCTCCAGCTTAAACCAGGCCAGCTTCGTTTGTCAGGAAGTTTTCAGTTCATAGCTACAGGGATTATTAGAGTAATCAGATCAAGGACCTGCTACCAGGACTAAACGGTAAGGAGAGGCAGGCACCGTACTGCTACAGGGGAAATGGTCATAAGAGAGAGATTAATTCTGTGATAACAATGAACCGATAGAAGATATACCTCTAAACACAGTCTTATGAGAGGGGTCATTCATCGTTCCCTTCATTGTTTTTTTCTTTTGTTCAATAACTGCAGCATTTGTGATTCAGAACACGATTGGATGCAGTTATTGCAGCTCCACTGTTTCATGTTGCTGTTGTAGTGAAGTAGCTGATTCGAAAAGGATTTTCTTGTTAGAGCTGTGTTTGTTTGTCTTTTATGAATACATAAAGTCTGCAGGAATACATTTATAGCCAACAAAATTACGACTCACTTTTATCATCGTAACAGTCCCCCAAATTATTGTAATAAAAGTTTAGGTCTTTTTCTACATAAATCAGTGTAGGTCAAAATGTTATGTCTCCACATAACAAAGTGTCAGTTATCATTCAGTAGCATGTTAGAAAGATTTCAGTCAAATTATACTCCATCTTGTTTATGTTTCATCCCAGCTGAGTGGTGACAGCCGCAGCCTGAAACCCAGTAGTTTATGGTTTCACCTTGCAGCATTTCATAATGTTAACATTAACATCTGAGGGATATTAGAAGTCTGGTTTTTGTGTCTCACATTTCAGGGATCTCCTGTGTCACTTTGATGTCAGTGCTCAGTTTTTTTCCCAGAGTGTTAGATCTCTGTGATCATTCCTATCACAGCAAGGCTTCACTTTGTGGTGTAAAATAAAGCTCTGGTGAATGGAAGTAGTTGAAAATCACACACTGTGATAGTTTCGAGATTAAATTGCCTGATAGTAGAGAGCATCTGTCCTGCCTCTGACACTATCAATTCTTCTGAAGGGAGCATTTCTTTCACACTTTTCATGGAAGATGTTCCATGAGTGTTTTTTGATTTATACATTTTTTTTCATTCATATCCCTTTTTTGAGATCAGACACTGATGTAAGGTGAAAATGCCTGGCTCATAATCTCCTTTATTCCAAATGCTGTGCAGTTGGGTTGAGTTTAGGTCTCTGTGTAGAACCACCAGGCTTCTCCACATCAGATGTACTGTTATTTGTTGAAACTGTCACCATGTTATGACAGTATGTTATGAGACAGATAATCTGATACAAGATCAATCTCCACCTCCTCTCCGAGCTGCTATTGCCGCCTGAAGAAATGCACCGCTTCAATCAAAAGCAACCAATCAGAGCCAGGAGGAGGGTCTTAGCACTGTCAATCAATCTAATGTACTCACTGCTAAATGTCCTAATGGTGGAGAAAGAACTTACTGTTATCTGCTGTCATTGGTGGCCATGCTAACTACTTTGCTACCAGGAAGAAGCTGCACCACTGCAGAGAGGGAGGTGGGGACATGGGAATGAGCAGCGCCACATGGAGAGTGTTTGACAGCGCTATGGCCCTCCTCCTGCCTCTGATTGGTTGTTTCCAGTTAGCACTGAGAGAAGGTGGAGGGTTGCGATTAAAAAAGAAAATCACAGACTGTGTCTCATACTATACTCTCATGACATAGTTATAGTTTCAAATATCTAAATAATAAACAAGTTACATACCGCCACTTTCACATCCACTCTGAACCAAACTTTACTTGCAGTCAGGCAAGTTCTTTTCTCCTGCCAAACCCAGACCAGGTTCTTGGATTGGCAGACAGAGAAGCGTGATTTGTCACTGACATGGCGGTACGAGCTGGACCGCTGCATCAGATGTTCTGCATTGCACTTGGTGACGTAGTCCTTGGATTGAGCTGTTGGGTCATGAATCTCTCCATGCACTCTTCTGGAGCTAATCTGAAGGCCACATCAAGTGTAGAGGTCCAGCGTCTGCCTGTACAGAAAGTTTCCAGTTTATTTGTACAGAACATTTCAGCGACGAGGCAGCGCAAAGTTCTTTACATCCTAAAACACTATACAGTCACTAATTATGAAATGAGCAATAAACATGACATTTTGTCAAATATGTTGATTAATGTTCCGTTTACTTCTAATCAAAGGCAGCTCTTAGCAGATGGGCTTTTAGCCTTGATTTAAAGGAACTCAGTGTTTCAGCTGTTTTGGAACACTGAGATTTTGGACGTTGGTTCCAGAGGATTGTGTGCCTCATCCATGGCCCACCGCTTGATGGCTGAGTTGTTGTTCCCGCTCACTCCTTCTGTGTTTTAGTACCACTAACAGCTGACTGTGGAGAATTATAGATGTGAGGAAATGTAATGGCTGGACTTGTTGCACATGTGGCTTCCTGTCACGGCAGCTCCCGGGTTGTGTGCCGAGCAGACTGCTGCAAGCAAATGTGGCCATAGATGTGATTGGAACAGCTGGATTTAATGGCTGGGAGACTTCTGGCAAATTGAGAGTATTTTTACAGCAGCATCTAATGCTTCATAGCAGCAGCTCACATCCTGCTATACATCGTTAATGAAGATGGCCACTGGAGAAAAGCAAAGAACAACGTTCAACAAGAAATGTGTGCATCGGGTCGGCTTGCGAAGGGGCAGAACTTTTCCAGAAACCTTCATTTGGAAGTCAAGTTGATGAATTTTCTAAATGGTTCAAAGTGGGAACTTTCATCAGGATTTATGGCATTTTCTGTCATTTCTAAGGTTTGATTAAATTGGGAGTCACTTAAATAAAGTTTGTCATATTAATGTTTCTATAAATGTTTTGTTGCAGACATACATCCATCTGACATTTGTACGTTACTCAAAACTTTGTTTACTTTATCCCACAGATGAATCTGTGGCGTCTCTGGTCTTGTGCTCTTGCCTCATAAACGTGGTCTCAGTCGATTCCACGATTCTGGAAGTCCGTGGATGTGACTGAGGAATGCTCGGTGCTCCTGCAGTGAGCAGGTTACTTTGCAGGCTCCAGTCAACGTGTCCAGTAGCATTGTGCCAAGAGTATTTCAGCTTCTCAAGCGGCATTTTCTTATGAGTGTTATAGTTACAAAAAAATTAATTGAATAAATTGTAGTTGCATTCCACAGAAAAATCTGCAAATATTTAACTGTGAAGAGGATCCACTGTACCACCAATCGTCACTAGTGGAAAACCCTCACAACCGCGTAGAGCTGTGCTGAGGAGCTGCCAGTGGAAAAGAGCCATTAGTGACTCCATGTTTTGGGAGAAGAGGCAGGGTCTGTGTGAAAGGAGGCTGTAATTAAACAGCTTGGCCTACTGGGCCCTGTGCTGACAGCCTGATCCCAGCTGAAAGCTATAAGTAGACCGGCCCAAAATAACCGCAATACACACAACTTACAAACTAACTTATGCATTCAGTCATGGGAAAAGACGGTATCCCTCTGTCATCTCTAGGGTTTTACTTAATAAGTAATCTCAGCTTTACAACGTTCTCAAATGATTTAAATATAACCTCTAGGACAAAACCAAATTCCACCATGTCACACTGTAATCTCACTGAACCTGAGTGAAGTGACAATAAATGAATTGATTCACTCCTTTAACAGAGTTAAAACTTATCTTTCAAAAGGGTTAAAAGATTTTACTTTCAGTCAAAATGAAAGTAAAGATGAAGAATTGTTTCATACCCTTTAACAATCCAGATTTACAACACATTAAAACCAGTTTCTTTCATATTAGTTAAGTATTCAAATGAATTATCGGAATAACTAATTATTGAAACACTTAATTCCCATATATAATTTTGTATAAATGTTATCTGAACACATTCTAATACACCATTTCTGTTTTAACACAAATTGAAGGTACTCCTTATCCCAAATGGGACATGAAATGTTGCTGTAATGGTAATTCAAGCAGGTCTGAAGAAGCCTCTAACAGGCACTCTGCTGTCAGACTCATGAAGAGGATGCTCAGGATTGTCCACAATTTCAGAAGAAGAATCCTTTGCATCGTCATCTCCAGAGGTTACACAGTCCAGAATCAGCTAAACCAGAACCAGACCAGAACCATCCTTCTTTATCAGACTATTGAGGGTTTTTATGTCCCTGGCTCTGAGACTGCTGCAGGGTTTACCCTTGTGTATTATAAGCCTGGCAGGCCACCAGGCTTTACTTACCCCACACCAGGCTAAGTATCACTTGTTTATTTTAAACATGGTTATTGATGCACCAATAGCAGCGACAGTAAAGATGGATTAAGCTACGTTTGTAGTTGACTGGCTGTGGGTGTGAGCTCCAATTGTGCGGTCGCTGTACCTGCCAGTTGGTGTCTTAAGCTATTATTTCCAAATTATGATGCCTAATCATGTACCTCTGAATTTTTGTAATGTTTTTAAGACAAAACATGGTGGGCCGCTCATGGACTGCTCTAGTGCCCCTACCACTCAGAGTAGCAGATTTTCTAGAGGAAACCCTGTGCTGCCCCAGCAGATGATGTCTGAAGAAATGACACTCAACAACAGACTTCTAGAAGACCTGCAGCATCTTGCTGCAAACCTTGACGGATCTTAGTTTCCACAAGAAGTCCAGTCTGCTCTGCCCCTTCTTATGGACGCTTCAGTTGGCAAATATCTGTCCAGTCTGTGCAGATGAACACTGAGGTATTTTTACAGCTCAACCACCTTCACTTCTTTTCCCATGATGAAAATAATGTTTGACTTTTGGGAATCTACAATCAAGTTGTTTTTTTTTGGTTCACATTCAAGATGAGATGATTTTATCCAAACCATAGTACAAAGTGGTCCACCAGCTCTCAGTACTCAGACTCTTGTCCGTCTCTGATTCACCGAACAATTTCAGACGTGTCTTAGTATTTCTGTAGATAACAGGAGTCGGACTTGTGGTGGAAGTCCAACGTGTACAGAGTGAAAAGAAATGGTGAGAATACAGTGCCCTGTGGTGCTCCTGTCGGCTCTCATTGAGATAGACGTTTGATGAAAATTGCGTCACCTTGTTCTCAGAGAGACATCCATCCCCACTTCTCAATATCAGACCGGGTCGAACTATTTGAAAAAGAGCTCTGTGTAAAGAGTTGTGCGTTTGCCATGTTTTGTGCATAGATTCTCTCACATAGAAATACCTTCATGTCTGCCTTCATTAACAGTCTCCAAACTTTCTACCAACTTGCAGGTTGTAAAAATATTTTTTACTGAAGGGAATAATTCTAATCTAATTTAGCTTTTTATTTTGATTTTTTTGCCCAGCAAACAAAGTAGTCTGGGTTTGTAGAAAAGGGATCTGTAAATGATTGTAAGATCTGAAAACTAAAACAGGTCTCACACATCGCCTTATTTCAAGAAAGACATAGTGTCTTAAATATTTTGGAGGGTAGATTGTTATTTTCTAGGTGTATAAATTTATCTTTGGTCTATTCCCAGCAGCAGTAACACGATATGGACACTCCGTCTTTTAGAAGGCTGGCTGTATTTAGCATTTTGAGGTGAGGATCGTTTAATGAAATGACGTACCCAAGTCGTCTGTAGAGTAAAAGTTCCTGAGCGTTTGTGTTTTACTATGAAATTAGAAAGAAATTGGAAGATAAGTTTAATTAAAAATATATACTTGTTATTCAAACCACTTTTCACTGTAGTAGAATTTTTAACAGTTTTTGTCACACCTTGCTGTAAAGAACTTTAAAATGTGTTTTTGAAAAGTATGTTTGAAACCTTCTGAAAGGTCATTTTCTAAAGGCATATGGTGACATACATAGGCCTGTCACAATAACAAATTTTGCTGAACGATTAATTGTCTCAAAAATTATTGCGATAAACGATAATATTGTTTCAAGACCTTTTTACACTGATTTAATAGAAATGATGTAATAATGCATGCGATTTCCTGCCAAAGATAGAAACACTTTATTTTCAAAAGAACACTTAATGCTGGAACTGATAAACAAAATAAACAAAACATCCAAAAACAAAAAT
>CAEGAD010055255.1:0-17066 GCA_903067055.1 Poeciliopsis paucimaculata
GTGGAAAATAGATAGGGGATGCAAATTTTGGCAGGTACAAATCCATATTGCCAAAAAATGTATCCCCTGCTAACTTGGAGAAATAAAGAGTTAAGAAGGATTTCTCCTTTTCTAAGTAATGACACTTGTTCTCTGAGCTACCGCTATAAGTTTCATATTAACAGGACAATAAACAGATAGCAGGCTCAGAAATTAAAATGCATCCCCCTGTATTAATAGACTATATAATGGTATAAAATATTCTACATACTGGGCCTCTGTTTTGTAATGCTTTAAGCATTTATGGTGTTAAAGGAAAAATCGTGGAATTTCAAAGCAGCTGTAGAGAACTCATTCATCAGAGACTGACTGAAAAACCTTAGACTCATATGTCTCAATAAACAAGTAAAAACCGTATTTATTTCAATTAATCTGCAAAATAAAACCCACGGTTTTAGGGCTTACATGGTAAAGAAACGTGATAATGTTAGGAATATCTTTAAAAATTTCCTCTTCGGTCAGATTTCAGTCCGTTTCCTCATCAATATGCGAGAGTTTAGAGCGATGCGCGCTCCCGCGACAGGGGATGCAATTCTCGGCAGGCATGCGTTTCTCGGCATAACACCTGTTTCATCTCGCAGACCGGAAGATAAAAAGAAAGCCAGAGTGTGTGTTTCTCTTAATGTGCGTGTGTATGCGTGTGCGTGATTCGGCATGTGTGCGTGTGTGCCTCTGTATGTACATGTTTATGTTACCTATTTAGGACCTTTTGTAGTGTATTTAGTAATCTCCTAACGACCTCATGATGCAGAAACACATTTTAATGGAAAGGGGTTATGATTAGAGGTAGGGTGTAAATTAAGTTAATTATATATACTAAAATGAATGGATAGAAAATAAAAACCAGTGTTTGTCTTTATGGATATGCAAGCTGCTTTTAAATCAGCTCATGAAGGCTGAGACTGAACGATGAATAGCAGCTCATGTCTCTAAAGCCAATGTGGAAAGTTTTGAAAGCTTCCTCTCATCCAAGTTCTCAAGCTTTTGCAGTGCACAGGCTCCATTTTAGTGAATAAAGCTCCGGTCCCACCAGACAGACTTCAGAGGTGCAGCAGCACCTCCCCACACAGCAACCTCATCCCGACCCATTCTCCTTCCTCCTCACCACCACCTTTAATGTTGGAGAAAGAAAAGCAGTGCCTATTACAGATCAGAAGCATCAGAGCCCCTCCAACATATTAAGTAGCTTTGGAGGACAGGAGAGGAGCAATTGTGGGACTCAAAGCCTAAATCACTAAGGCAGATACAGCACACTGTTGTGTTTTTTTATGTCTGTTTTTGTATTTGTTACTGAAATCCTAAATTTTCTATGTAAGTAATAAGGTTTGATTGTCCAATATTTCTCCTTCACTTCAATTATTTTTATTTTTCATTTGAAGCCTCTGGACATGACATGGTTTAAAAAAATAATAATCTGAGATTGTATTTTTTTAAAAAACCTTTATTAATTTCTGATCACCCAGGTATTTTTTTTTATTTTAAGTCAGATGTTGTTATCAAATTATACAAAAGAAATTCTTAGTTTTCTTGAAACCCAATATAGAAGCTCAGTTTTTCAAACATATTCATGGAAATGTTCACATTCTAGGGCCAATGTCAGACAAGCTAATCTACAAGCTGTAATTGCATGGAATTGTTTTTAAGTTGCGTTAGTTCAAACCTAATGAGCATGGTTAGAAACCACCCTGCGATTCCATACGACGCTAATGTTCTTCAGCTGAGGTTCTGGTCCGATCTGGATGGGTTCTGCTGTAGGTAACTTGACAAGATCAACCAAAGAAGCTGAGGACATCATGAAAGGGTTAGCCATTATTTTCTGTTGTTTTCCTTTAGATCTTTGAATTAAACTTACCATTCATTTAGACAACTGTTTAAAACATTCTTCTAGACTCTTTGGTTTCTCTCGGAAGATAAGCTCATTCTTAAGATTTTCATTTAATGCCAACATGAGAGTTCCATCCAGAAGCTGCAGCTAAAGTCCGAAAACTTTTTGCAAATTCTGCCACTGATTTCTTGGCTTGTTTAATACTGCTGGATTATCTCTGCTTCAATAGCGGTCTAACCAAAAGTCCGCCAGAAAAACATCTAAGGTTTGACTTAGGAGAGTCTGCTGACTCAGTGAGCATTACCTTGAAGTAAACTGCCAGTCCTGGTTAGATCATCAGGAAAAAGCTATGGAGATCGACTGAACACCAGATGAACTAAGAATGTTATGTGTTTAAACTCCTACGTTTTAAGTAATAAAATAATTCTCACGTGAATCTTCTCTTTTAATGTGTGCCTGCTGTGGTGCTTTTATCTCAAATAAACTAATTAGATTTCAGAAAGTGACTGTTTCAACAAACATAAAATAAACAGTCATTTTGCCAAGGACACATGTGAGAAGTCATGGCATGTCTCTTTCTTTTTGAAGCACATTGCATTTATAAGCAATGTGACCCATTCTTGGCCCCACCACTTAATCTCAGTGGGCTTGTCTGCTGCTGAAAATGTCCTTCCTGAGCCCAAAGGCAGAGCTGCAGTCACTCAGGCTAACTACAATCACTTTGGTGAAAATGACTCTGGACCCAGGATAAATTTTCATTTTATCTATCTAAATGTCAGTTCCCTGCTTATTAGCTGTCATCTTAGTGCTGCCAATCAAAGTAAAAACATGAGCATTTCTCTTGGTGTAGACCACATAGGCAGTTAACTAGAATGGTAACGGCAAGAGATGCTGCTGCAACAAATAAAGAAAAAAACAATGAGGCAAAATAAATTGGATTAAATAATAGGAATAATGTGCAGGTAATTCAACTTTTTCTCATGTTCTATACTAAATAGGTTGATGTATGATTTGGAGTGTCAGACTGAATTCCTTTTTTTATAGATACTCTACATCTTCTGCTACGTTATGCTGCCACCCATAGCCAAAATCAGAAAAGAAATTGAGCTAAAACTGATTTATTTGGAGCTTTCCATGTTCAATCTTAATTTTATTTTTTTTAAATTTCCAAACAACCCACGTCCTGGAGAGAAAGTAACATCTTTTTCAACCAAACATCTCCATTTCACAGGAAGATGGTTCATCCGTGAGGGTTGGCTAAACATGGTTCCTCCAAAGGGCTCTGAGGCGAAGCCCAAGATGTTCTTCCTGTTCTCTGACCTCCTGCTAGAAGCCAGACGCTGCAGCCCGCTGTCTCTCTCCAATGGCGAGAAGTTTGTGGGCCAGCACGCCTACCCGCTGCAAGACGCTGCTGTTGAAAAGGTGTTTGGCCACACCAGGAGCCAGGGAGGACTGCTCAGTGTAAGTTCTTGTAGCCTTGGTAAGACAGGTTTGCTTTTAGTTTGTGAAAACACAAATAGAATTATGATTTTCTTTTTTTTTATGTACTCTGCAACACAGAGAAAAATGTAATATATTTATTAAACAAACAAAATAGCTGTATGGCTTGTAAAGATTGATTCGAACATTGTTTGCCTATTAGGTTAACTTCAGTACTCAGTCTCGCTAGAAGATAGTATTTCTTTGTTTTTTTAGTATTATCCATGCAAGTATGTTTTATACTAATTAAAAGATGCTTGGTAATTATTCTTGGGTGCGTGAGGGGATTTTTTTTCTTGAGTTGTGAAGTGTTAATGTCAGTGTATATGATTTAAGCCAGGCATATAAAGCCTTAGGCCTTACAGGCCAGATATAATTGGATCCAACCCAAGAGGTAATTTCATACATTTATTAATAAGGTAATGCCAGAAAGAGTTCACAAGCTGCTTGGGAAAGTTGGATGCAACTAGGAAACTTATGGCACTTTCCACTTGCCAAGTAATGGCAAACCAAGTGCAAATGTTACTAATAAACATTTAAGTGCAAAATGTTACTATAATGACTTCACATGGAAAAGCATCTGAAACTCTATCATAATACATTCATTAACACAATGACTACCATTTGTTTTAACTGTCAACATAATGTGCAAAATATTAAATGTATGCATTATATGTAAGAGAAAAAAAGGATAAAGTGCTTTGCTACTAATTGTCAACACTATGACAACTACATAATAATGAAAAAGTTTTTCATAAGAAAAATAGTGAGAGAGCGAGAAAATAAAGCACAACGGGTGGATAGTATGACTAGAAAAGCACTCTAAGTTCAGTTTAGTTACCATCTTTGTAAAGAGGAGAGAATTAGAATGTGTAATTCCACCATGAGTCAATAGCTTATTCATGTTATGGCTCTTTCTTCTTTTAATAAAAAAACATTAAAGCAAGAACAACAAAAGAAAGGCTAAAAATAAAGGAACTGAGGGAAGAACTTGGGGTCTCCCACACCAAATGCACCACTAGTTTCTCTACTCCCTAGAATTCCTCTTATTTGTTGTTGATGTTTTGTGCAGCAGCTTTGCTAAGCAAAGTGCCGGTGGAGCAATGCTCCCACCTCTGTGGAGGTGTGAGCTGCTTGGTGGCTGTTGGGCAGTGCTCAGGTCAAAGTTGAAATTTCCTCAACTTTTTACTCAGTGCACTGTTAGGGATATTTACATGATGTCTATTCAAACTCCACACTGCTCCTTACTCCTCAAAGCTCTTCCTCTGTCTCACTATACCATGTTTAGTTGGCAGCAGCATCTGTATTTAGCTTGGCTCCACAGGGTTCACTGCAGTCTCCTGCAGAAAGCTCAGCAAAAGCTGTTTTTAGTCTGGAAGTCTAAAATACATCTGTTTGCTAGTTCTTTGTAGCACTGAGTTGCTAAGCTAACTTGTCGTGTTTCAGAGGATGTTTGTTTCTGTTTTCTGGTCAGGAGCTAAACTTGTCAAATTTTGTGACGTCTTCAGGCTTTTGGCTCATTATCTACCATCCTTACTGATTAATGTGATCAGAAGCATGTTGTGTCACTACATTAATACACAGAAATGACTTTCTGTGTGAAACAGCAGAAAGTAATTTGGTACTCAAGGACATTTTTACATGGGGAATTGAACTGGCAACCTTCTTGTCAGAACACTACTTAATACCGTCATGAGTCTGTGCCTTTCCTGTGCCTGGGGGGAAAATTATTTTGTCGCATTGGACTGTGCCCCAAGGACAGATAGATCAAGTTTTATGTCTGTCTTATTGTGAGGATTAGTGTTAAACAAGTACGAGGCAGAGTTAAACTTAGAATAAGTGACCAGGAAGTGAATAAAATCCTCGTGTGTGTGTGCGTGTGTGCGTGTGTGTGTGTGCGTGCGTGCGCGCACGCGTGCGTGCATGAGTGAGTATCATCTAGTTGCTGGATCCGATTAGGTTGCAGATCCATCTCTTCTAGTCTTCCAGTAAATGCATCTTCCTCAACCCCACTCTGCCATCTCCCTGCAGCTTATCTAATGGTAGAAATGGCATTTCATTAGCCTCTTATCCCACAGTGCCCCGCATGCATACGCAATAGCTTTACACATAATTTTTCATAACGACACATTATTGATCCTGGGCCCCTACCTGAGCTAGAGGAAAAGGGCTATCAGCACTCCAGGGCCCTCATCATGCAAGACCATGAGGAATTAAAGCTAAATTAAATTTGACAGCTGCAAATGCCATGCCAATCTATATGCAAAGTTTTTTTTGTTTTTTTTTAAAAAGAATTTTTATTAAAAATTGTCTTTTTCTTCTCTCCTTCCTTTTTTCTTTTCCTCCCGTTTTTCTTTGTGTCTTGCTTTTTTCGCTGTCTGTCCTGACCTTCCCCGTCTCTCTCTCCTCCTGCTAATATTCTCTCACTCCTTAAGTATTTTCTCACATCGCTGACAGATTCTCTTTGATGTATAAATAATTAGACTAAATTATGTGCAGCTATCAGGATTTCTGCTTTGCTGTTCCTATTACACAAAATAATTTCTACCTAAGAGGATCAGATTTCCTGTCAAATCCCTAATTACCGCGTTGCAGTGGAGCTGGAATTTATTTATGCAGGGGTTGGTTCCTAATATTATGAAGCACTCTGTTCATCCTGACTCACTGAACTCTTTAATAATGTGGATGTTACATTTGAAAGATTTTATTTAAATGTGCAAATAAAAATACATCTCCCTCTGTCTAGATTAAAATATAATTATCTTTCATAAACTTTCTGGTTAGTCTCTCGTCAATGCCTTGTGGATTACTTTAGCATTGTCATGTAACCATGACAATGTTATGGTTGAGAAAACAGAACTAAAAATATTTGATTATATTAAATAATTTAGTTTTTCCTGGAAACTTCACCTGGTTACAGCACAATCTTAATCCAACATTCCTTCCAAGCACTTTTTTTTAACTGTACATGTTACTTTGAGGCTTAATTCTGCTAATTTCTTGTAGAAACAGCAATGGCTTTTATCAGTAATGCTATTAGCTTGAGCTGGGCTGCCCCCTACTGTCTGTCCTCCATCACTGCAGGCTGGTGTTTCACCTAAAAACGAGTCTTTGGAATAAGGAACTGATATGACCCAATTGGCTACAAATGTTCTTTATGTTCTTTGCCCTGTTAAACAAACAAACCTTTCAATATGAGGCAAAAATTATGCTTTAATTCAAAGCAATTGATGTTTCTCTAAAGACAAAACATCCAACTCAGTGTTATGAATAAAGGCATATATAAGGAACACTATCAAAATTGCAGAATCATTGTTTTCTGTTTTACAGTTTCCCATGGCATGTCACAATCATTTCATAGATTTAGTTTTAATACATTTTATTACAATCTTATATTGCATACTATGCACTATAATACTCCCATTTGAAGTTGTGTTAGTAAGATGTTTCCCTATTTTTAAAAGGAAAACACAGAAAAACGCATTATTTGATAGATTCTTACAGGAATTGGGTAAATACCAGAGATGGATAAAAAATTTTAAAAAGTTGTAAAAAGTGTCCTATAGAAGTATTTTTAAATTTTTTAATGTTTCTAATAGCAGTGTGTGGAGATTGGCTGCACTAACTTGCACTCACACTCACAGAACAAAAACTGAATAAGTTGAACATCCATTTTTATTGCTACTTTTAAAACGATCATAATAAAAACCTAAACTTTTAGGTGGTATTGTCACATCTTATTGATGTGACAATACTACATCTTATTGATGTGACAATACCACATCAGTAAGAAACCACTCCTGTAATGTATTGATTCCATCAGCAGGAGCCTACTTATAGTTAGAATGGACATCACTACTTAGTAAAAAAAGGAGCTCACATCTCCATCAAACATCATGCTGCCATTAACTTTTTCTTCCCATATCTTCTTCCAGCTAACCTTCACCAATGCAAAACTCCTGCTGATGTCCAGTAACCATGACGACCTCAGTGACTGGTATCAGTGCCTGAGCTCAGCCATAAGGTATATAGCTGCTACACACACGCATACACACGCACACGCATACATACACCAGGTGTTGCCTTTAACTTTGATTGTTCTGATATTAAGTAGTTCCTATTGACTTGCCTACTTTTACCCTGTGTTTTAAACCTAAAAAGTCAGTATTTCTTGTCAAAAAGAATAAACCAGCATGAGTACCAGAGAGCTCTCTATAGGAGAACAGACAGCCATTTTGAAGCTGAGAAAAAAAGGAAAATCAATCAACCACCGGACAAGCATTGGGCAGAGCAATCACAACAATTTGGAACAGACGTCGAACAGGTCAGCCAAGGAAAATAACAGTAGAGTTAATGACAAAAATATTGTGAGAGCTGTGAAGAAAAACTTCAAAACATATGTAAGTGACATCACCAATGACCTCCACAGTGCAGATGTGAAGGTATCACAATCCACTGTTCAAAGAAGACTCAGAGAGCAAAAATATAGAGGGTATACCCAAAGAGACAAACCACCTATCAGAAAGCCAGGTTGCAATTTGCAAAGAAGTACAGAGATCAGCCAGAAAAGTTTAGGAACACAAACTTAAGGACTGAGGAGACCGAGATCAATCTCTACCAACGTGATGGAAAGGCCAAAATGTGGAGAAAGAAAGGAACTGCTTTTGATCCAAAGCATGTAAGCTCATCTGTGAAGCATAGTGGAGATGATGTCAAGGATTGAGCTTGCATGGCTGCTTCTGGAACAAGGTCACTGATTTGTATTGATGTTGTAACTGATGATGATTGCAGCAGAACAAAATCCAAAGTGTAATGAAATATTTTGTCTACCAACCGAAATGCATCCAAACTTATCGGGACAGTGGTTCAAAACATACTGCCAACAAAACAAAGGCCTTCATCAAGAAAAAAAAGTGAAAGGTTTTGGACTGGCCAAGTCAGTCACCTGATCTTAACCCAAGAGAGCCCACATTTCACCTCCTGAAGAGAACACTGAAAGGAGAAAACCCCCAAACAAAGAAGAACTGAAATAGTCTGCTGATTAACATAACATATTATTCATGTTAACATTATTTTCCCTTTACTTTTGCTCACCTAAAAATGCAGTGGTGTAATTCAAATGGTGATATAAACTAATTTGCATAAAACATTCACATGTAAATACCAGGAAATAACAGCTGACATTTTATTTCCCGGCAGTCCGTTGGCATTCTGAACTCTTGTCTCATGCTTATCTTTTGATCTTAAACCCAAATGTGTTCAGTGAACAACAAAACCAAAGAATTTGGCTTTGCTGTTCCAATACTTATAGAGGGGACTGTAAGTATTTTCTTGTCTCCAGTGTGGTAAGACATGTCGTTATTACCAGATCACTACCAAAGTTAATCAGAAGTTGGACTTTCCAAACCTTTCTATCTTTCTCTGCTACTTTTGCAGAGAAAGATAACAACTGAGGTTTTGTTCCCTCAGTTGCCATATATGTGCAAAAAGGTCCTCCGCATTTATACACAACAGAGTCCTTCAACAAACACTCATCTGGCATAATGCTGAATGTGACCCCTGATGTGTTTCCAGGAAGCTGCAGTCTAAACACACAGTGGTTCTTCAGAGAGATGAGCGGTGTGGCCGACCTCTCCACTCGGCTGTGGATCACACCAATCCAGGCAGGAAGAGAGGCTTGGTGAGTGGAAACGCCGTCAGAAACGTCCTCACTGGTAGAAATTCTGTAGTTTGAATGATCTTCAAGGGGCTTGATACATGTAAATATCAGTGAATAGATTCATTTAATTTAATTTTCACAATTCTGGCTTATAAATAACAAAATTCTCAAATTCAGTTTGACAGAAAATTGTAATATTATGTCAGACCAATAAATGGTGTTTTAATACAGAAATCTGGGTCTTCTGTAAACCATGTACTGTACAAGTGGTGCAGTTCATATTTGGTCAGACCATAAAGAAGATCCTGCAAACTGTAAATTTGAAATTTATTTATTTATTTGACTGGAGGAATGAACTTTAATTAACATTTCTGTAAATGTGCCAGGATAAACCAAATGGCTATTTTTCATCCATTGTTCCTGGAAAATAAGCATTTGTCTTGGTAAAAACAAACAAAGTTTATACAAAACAAGATTAAAATAAAACCACATCTCTGTTGGTAACCTGCTGCAGGTCTTCTGTGTGCTATAAAGATTACACTCATCATCCAGTTCAGGTTGAGGTTATTTCCTGCCAGCCACCTGGGACAGTCAGGCTGCTCTGTGTTTAGCCGTAACGTCAGTTCCACATGCTTGGTCAGAAATTAGTTTCCCCTTTCCACTTTTTAAACTAAATCCCGCCTCTGCCTTCAGGCCAGCGTTGAACCCCCGGAGGACATTCAGAAGTCAGTGGTTGAGCTGGAGTGCAGCGCCCCCAAGAGGACGCAGAACCCAGGTAAGGCCCTTGTGGCTCCGCAGGTCTGAACATTCCATACTAATAGTGAAGAGTTATATTCTGCTTTGCTTCCTGGGGTCACAGTTTCTGCGTAGAGCTTTGGAGCAACTTTATTAGATGCACAACAAATACGTCCTAAAAACAAAGGGGACATTAAATAAATAAATAATCTGATAGAAAAATATAAGAATGAAAAGAAAATGTAATGTTTATTAGTTTTTCAATTGTTGACTTTATGGTGTTTTTATGACTTTAGGTTTTTGTAATATAAAGCACTTTGAACTGCCTTCTTGCATAAATAAATATGCTATAAAAATAAACTTGATTGATTGACTGAAGATTAAACATGACTGTATGTGGTTGTGTTGCAGCAATATTTAAGTTTTCTATTCCTTACTTGCCTTCTATTCTGTGTGAGGCGATTTGATTGAGAACATTCTCTCTGTGCCCAGCAGTGCAGAAGCCTCCTCTTCCAGCTGTGTGATCCTCTGATGGGTTCCTTCGGTCTCAGATGATTGTGGACTCTCTCACCTGCACATCTTGGTTTCACACTCTAAATCGTCACATACAGTTGCCCTGATATTTTCCTGTGCGTTTACTTCAACCTCAGAGCTTTTTATTATTACTAACCTCAACTTTCTCCCTTCATGTGACTACAGATCAAATAGATCTACAATTAAACATGAGCTCCTGCTTTTGCAACCTTAGCAGTGAGTCACATAAACAATAATCATGAGATAATTAAACATATAGCATTATATGCAAAAGGTCAATATCATGTGAACATTAAACTCTATTGCTTGATTGACTTGATTCAGCTAATATCTGTTTCTGTATTCTGATGAAGAATGTATTCGCTCATAAAACCAGCGAATACGAACTGATGGAGAGTTCAGGGTTCTGCTGCCATGCAGCTGCAGGATAACTGCTCACTCACTGCTCCTTCCTGAAAGTTCCTGTGGTGTGTATCGGAAGGTTCTGTGTCTATCTGCATCCAGCCAGAACAGCCTGGTTAACAGACATGGATCTGGAACATGTTTTTCTCCCTTTGTTCTACCTTTTTACATAAATTCTGCAAATATTACCTCTATTTTGTATTTTTATATTGCACACTGAGTCTTTTTATGATTTTCTGCTTCTCAACATGCTGTTTAAAGCTGTTACACTGGTTTCAAATAAAAACTGATGAAAATGACAATTTCCCCATAAAATGAAAACAACAGAGCAAACTTAAACTTGAGTGCTTGATTTTGTTGTTGCTCTTTGATTCCTGAATAGTTTGAATAGACTAAACAGATTTAATTAATGTATTGCATTAATATTACAACAATATTGTGATGCAGAGCTCAGAAGACACGGTGTTAGATCAAACCCTCTTTCCATCATGGGAGGAGAAGTGGAGGTGGTTGAGGAATATAAATACCTCGATGTTCATCTGGACAACAGACTGGACTGGAACAGTCTACAAGAGACTGAGCAGACTGGACTTGTTGAGGAAGCCAAGATCCTTCAAGGTTTGCAGCAAGACGGTGCAGATCTTCTCAGTCTGTTGTTGGGAGCGTCATCTCTTCTGCTGTCATATGTTGGGGCAGCAGCACCAGAACCAGGACCAGTTAAAAAGGTTCAACAGCCTGACATAGAAGGCTGATTCTGTTCTGGTTCTGCTCTGAGGACGACTGTGGAACTTTTGGAGATGATAATACAAAGAAGGATTCTTCTTATAAAAAACAACAAAATTATGGAGAACCCTGACCATCATTTTCATGAGACTGTTGTGGGAAATGATTGTGTCTTCAGTCAGAGGCGTCTTTATATTTGCTGTAGTACAGACTGCTACAGGAGATATTTTCTGCCAACACCCATCACTATCTACAATGACTCTTTGAAAAATTTTAATAAATATGAGTTACAACATTTAATACCTGTTTGGGATCAATAAAGTATTTTGAATATTATTATCAGATCTAACTTTACTTCAGACAGAAATAGAAATAAGGATAATGCAGCTTTCAACATTTTAAACAAACCAGAGCACTGAGTAATTTCAACAAAGCAAGGAGTTTAGTGAAAAAAAAAGGAACAGCTCCATTTAACTCAGCAATACAACCAAAATCAAACCACGGGATCAAACATCCATATAATTCATATCTGACAACAAAAACCAAATTCCAAAGTGCATCACCACTTCCACATTAAATGAGTTCACACAGCAGAAGAGCCGTATGTCATGATGTTTTAAATATTAAATGCCTCTATTAATGGACTGAACAGGGACAAAGATTCTGTTTCTATTTTGGATGACAGGTGATGAGTTATTTTATCACCACAGTCTGTCAGATCCAACATCTAGAGAACTTTCCCTTTAACTTCATGTAGGAGTTATTTCTCTATTTTCTGTTGAATCTTAGAGTTTAGATTATTTAGTTTATTTTATTTATTTGCTTATTTTCTGGTTGATTCATAGGTGATTCATAGTTAGTAATTTTGTTTGGGATGTGGGTTTTATATGATGTACATATAAAAACACCCATGTATTTATATGTACAGAGCTTTAGGGAGCTCTGTATGTAAGTGGGTGGTCATATGGTTTTTTTACCAGTCCCCATCATTCAGTCAGTGGGTGAACAAGTGAAGAAATAAGGCAGCAACCAGGACAGGAAAAGCAGCAAGACAACTGTCAACTTTCACAATGCTGTTTGCCTGAAGGATTGGAATAGACCAACACGGAGCCATCTAAAGGACCTCTGAACATGTCAGCTAAGATGTTTTACTCTCCTTACTATGCATTACACATTTTGAGGAGCAGTGACTGTTGTCCTGGATGCAAAAATGATGGATATTATTCAATTTTAATGTGACAAATGCAACAACATATTTTAAAAATTGAAATTCTACTTCTCATTTGCAATGAATTCCTGTTTTAACATCAGAGGGCTCCATTCTCCTTTTCCCATGAATGAGATCATTTCAGTGTCAGTCTAAAGACAAACTGTAACAGGACATTGTTCCTGAGAGAAAATATGCAAAAAAGTACTTTGGAAGCTGATACAATGATGATTGAATTCTTTACATCCTGTAGAAAGGAGAATCAGTGCTTGGTTTGAAGGAGAAACACTGAACAGGAGATAAAACTCTGACATTAATATAACATAGTAATAAGATATGAGTTAGTAACAAGATAATGTTAATATTTCCATTTATTTTGGTAAACTTTATGTGGTCATTATTATGAAACTGTTATTAGACTACGATAGATTATGCCCTTGTGATTACACTGGCCTTGTTGAATATCAGTTCCTTAATCAATACATTTGAGCCTTACATTCTTTTTCACTGGTTTGGAGATGTAGGACTTAAGAAGAGAGGGCACTAGGATAAAATGAAGGTCTTATGCCCCTGTCTACATTTAACACATTCTCAACTTCTGTAATTGCTCATTTGACATCTGTACTAAAGTCCAGACCAGAACAGTGTTAGAACTGAACATTTAATTGGTTGTTCACAAAGTAGGTGAAGCTAGTGGGCTACTGTGACATTTCTGCTGTCAATGGTTATTCATCTTAACCAGGCTGTTCTAAAGAACCAGGAAGTAGACAGAATGGTTGATGGTTAATTCACGAACACACACAAAAAAACTCAAGAGGTTGAAACTTCCTGGTGAAAACTACTCCCCAGTGCAGTCTTTGTTACAGCCTCTCTGGAGAATTCTTCATCTCAACAATAATAATTAGTAAAGCGATTTTTCTGTTAAGATATTAAAAATAATATTTGAAATCTACTGGTAAGGTTGGCCTGACAGAAAAAAACGTGTGGTTAATTTAAAAGCTAACACACTGAGTAAAGATTTTCCACCTCAGTGTTGAGAAATCACTGAGGTCCGATTTCTGTCCAATTAACTTTCAAAAACTCTTTCATTGTGCGAAGGATTGTCCAAATAGATAAAGAGCAAACTGTCGATAATTCTGGTAACAACTAAAGGCTGTAACTTCCGAGGTTCATGAACTCATCATGAGGTAGATGTTCCTGCTCAGAGCGGGGGGGGGGATTTTCCCGCAGCAGAGCAGGAAGTTTAATACCTGCGTCAGTGTTTCGGAGAAAAAGGGCTGTTTTTTCACTTTGTTTTTGCTGCTTTGACTAAAATGGCAGCAGCGACGCTGACGCTGGGATGGCTGGTAAACATGAAGTTGGTTTTAGCGCTGCTGGTCTTACTGGGAGTGATGGGCTCGTCGTCCATCAGCATTATATCTCAACACGCGCTGAAATGCTCGCGACAGGTGAGAAGCACTGAGACTTTCTTAATGATGTCAGTGTTTGTCAACACCGGAAATATTTATCTGGTCTTATTTTTCTTATTAAACTATTGATAAAGCATTTCTTCTCTGTGTCCAAATGTTATACATTTAATCATTAGGTTGAATTAAAGGAATTAAAGTGCTTAAAGTTTTAAACATGTCAAACAATTACTCCTGTCAACGTCAATGCGATTAATCTTAAAATGTTAACGCCTTAATAACACAGACTAATCGAACTACCTATTTTGACGTAAAAGCCTTCCGAGTGTTAGTTAGTTAGTTAGTTAGTTAGTTAGTTAGTTAGTTAGTTAGTTACCCCGCGTGTGCACATCTACGTACACGAGCTCAAAATTTCAGTTGTACGAAATGCGTCGACCTCTCGGCTGGATGAGGACAAACTGTCGCCTCATCGGACAAGTTCCATAGGAAATGAAAGGAAAGGGACATTTCTAAATAGATGTTCAAAACAAAATTACTTCCTTTTAATCCTCCTGGAAAACAGAGAATCTATAGACATGTTTGGTTTGAGACAGTAAATCCTCTATTTAAATGTTTGAAAATGTGCATACATACAGTCATGGTTTTTCATATGAGTTATGTAGGCAGTTGCCCAGGGCGGCATGAGAAAGTAGTGGGGCACCCAAGAACTAGAAGATAAAATATATCTTACCTGTCAGTTGTCCCCAGAACAAGTTTGGTGCTACTTGTAGACATGTGTAGGGGAGTAAGTTTCCCATACTTGCTGTTAAGTACTGGGATTACTGGGTGAAGTGCACTGTGTGGTAGAGCAGACCACAGGGTGGAT
The DNA here is from genome assembly GCA_903067055.1 of Poeciliopsis paucimaculata. Taxonomy (NCBI): domain Eukaryota; kingdom Metazoa; phylum Chordata; class Actinopteri; order Cyprinodontiformes; family Poeciliidae; genus Poeciliopsis; species Poeciliopsis paucimaculata. The sequence continues at coordinate 14,875 of CAEGAD010055255.1, forward strand.
GGTGGTTTATTAAAGCTCTCTGTAAGGAGGATGGCAGGAAACCCAAAGGACTTGTGCAGCATTCCTTTTCTTCTGATACAAAATAACTAAGATAATTGTTTGGACTGTGGCAGGAGGGGCTTGCAAATAACAAAGTTAATCATAGCAATTAATCGTGATTAATCACAGCACCAGTGTGATTAATCTGATACATTTTTTTAATTGATTGACAGCACTACAAACAAACAATATATAGAGATTACACAGCCAAACTTAAATACAGGGATGCAATAAAAATAAAGCATTTTACTCTCTTTACTATGCTGTAAGAATTGACCAATGTCTTTTCTCACCAAAACTTTTAAATCAGGTGGAGGTCTTTTCTGATGTAGCTCTGCAGCTGTGTTTGGATCATGGTACTGTTAACGACCCGGTTTTATCTGTCATGGAGAAGCCCTCACTTGTCACCTTACATGTTAGTGTACAGAGGAGCTCACAGTAGACAAGTTCAAATCATTACCCTCCACCACGGAGCTAAAAATGGTATTTAAGCTGTTTGGTTTTCACTAAACACTTAACTTTAACTCTTGAAATGATTAGAAACTTTGCCACTTGACACATTCAAAAGATTTTAGTATTTCCTTGAATCCCTTCTCAGATCGATTGGCAGCAACAATTACTTCTCCGACTTCATTACCAATACTATCTGTTCTTAGCATATTGCTAAGATACACAATATTAACAAATTTATAAAGGTGGTCCTACTATGACCAGTTCATCAAGTTCTGTAATTAGCAGCACCTTGTTATAATTATCACTCAATCCTATGGAAATAACGTTATGCTCTTAGATTTTCACACAAAGTCTTTCAGCAAAATCTTGACTGTAGAATTATTGTGTTTTTTAGACTAGGTTTGATTTTAATTATTTTAGAAACTTCTAAAGACTAGATCATTATTATCAATTCAGAAAAACCCTGGAACTGATCAGGGGGTCATTTCTGTTTTCCATGACTGTGTAGTTACTAAAATACCATGTGTACAAAACACCAAGTTTGATAAACTCCAAGATTTCTAATGCTGTCGTCTTTGTTCTTCTAACAGGATCTGGACTGTAGAGCCAGTTACAGTGAGTATTTTGAACTTCCTGTTGCAGACATTTCCTTCTTGCTCTTTTGTTTATAGTGAGTTAGAAATCCAGAAATTACATATCTATTTAACTTTTCAATAGCATTTTTCACACTTCTGTCTTTGATTTTCATTTCCCTGCATCCCCCTCATGTCATGAAAGTTATTGCATTTACATGCTTCTTATTTATATATTAGAAAAATTGCCATTTTTCACCATATAAATTTAAATTAGGATTTTTAGAATATACAAAATACTAAGTATTTTTAGGATAAAACAAAAAATAGCATATAGTGAATGGATACTGACAGGCTTGTCACAATAAACAATAAATCAATTAATCACATGGTAAATTAAAAGAATAGTTTTTGAATAATTTTCATTTGCTTGATTTATATATTTTTTTCCCTTTTTCTCTCTCTTTTTGTTTTTCTTTTACCGAAAACTGACTGGTAGAAGTCTTCAGTCTGGTGATTTGCTCCTCAACTATCCTTTTTTTTTTAAACATAATTTTGTTTATTAAGGCATCCTAATTTATTTTATTTGTTGTCTCTTTTGTTTTCTAGGGTATCTAGTATCTAATATCTTCCGAGTTCCAGTGTTTAAATGTTCATTAGAAATTTAAAGTTTATTGATCTTTGAGAAAGTATTCTTGCATTTTTATGCCATTATTGCTATTATATTACTTTAAAATGTTCTCAAAACAACAATGTTATCATTTATCCAAATAAGCTCCGAGACAGTTTATCGCCCCAGAACTTGTTATCATGACAGCCCTAGAGACTAGGCCTGTCACAATACCAAATTTTGCTGAGCGATTAATTGTCTCAAGAATTATTGCTGTAAACGATAATATTGTTTGAAGACCTTTTTACACTAATTTAATGGAAATGATGTAAAAATGCATGCCAAAGATGGATACACTTTATTTTTAAAAGAACACTTAACACTGGAACTGATAAACAAAACAACCAAAAACAAAAATAAAATGGATTCTCAGTCTCTAGCAACAAAAAATGTACTTGGATAAAAACTAAACAACATAAAGCCAAAGTGGAAATAAATACTGCATTCAACCAAAAGAG
>CAEGAD010055272.1:0-12041 GCA_903067055.1 Poeciliopsis paucimaculata
AGAATTTTACGATGGTACTTTACTTAATGTCATGTTTTGATTGTTTATTCTATGTTACATGACTTTGTGTTTTTGTGTTTGTTATGATGTAAAGCACTTTGAAATGCTGCTGAAATGTGCTATACAAATAAAATTTGATTGATGATTGCAAGTAATACCAACTTTTGGCATTTACATTTCTTTACCTTTAAGTGAACAAAACACCATTTTCTTTCTCTACAGACTTTATTCCTAATATTTTATAATTTAATCTCATTTAATTAGAAACTTGAGGAAGTGTGCTGTTGCTGCCATACCATATTTGAGCTCCAAGGACAACTGCATGATGACATTAAAGACTCATGGGAGAGTATAGTCCAATACAAAATGTTGCTGAATTGACTTGAAAGATGTCAACATTTTCAGAGAGACAGGGGAAAAGGATGGACAGGTATCTCCTCTACTTGTTCTTGCCAAGTGTCCTCTGTTTCTCTGCATGCTCAACGATCTTCTCCTCCACAAAAAGACCTTTCCGTCGACGAACAGCGTTCATGTATTTCAGGGCCTGGTTCACAGAGTCCGCCTTCTCTCCAAAATGCAGGTATTCTTCTTCTGTGGTAGGAACCCAGTATGGGTCACTGCTGATCACCTGGTTTGCAAAAATAACAGACAGTCACCATTTGTTCATAAACAGTATAACCTCAAAGGAGATGTAGTTGGGTGTGTAAGCAAAAAGATTTTTTTTCTGACAATTGCAAAACAAACCTCATTTATAGAATATGTGTTTATTACTGTAGATAAATTTCTAAATTTTACTTTTGCCCATAAAATTTATTCTGAATAACAAAGCAACAGAAGAACTTTATGCACACCATTGATCATTTATTTATTTAGAGGTTTTTTGAAACATGTACGGTAAACATCAGCATAGCAGGAAGTTTTTTTTGAAACTGTAGTTTCTACCAACTAGTTCCTTTTAAATGGGTTCAAACTGTGTCAGGGTTTCCCCCAGTGTTGTATAAGGCAGGAGGCCCGCCATGCTTTACTAGCCCCCAGCCAGGTCCACCGTTGCTTGTTTTTGTTTTTAGAAAAATGAAGAATAAAAAAAATTTATTTATTTACATTTTTTAAAATGTTTTATTATTATTAAATCCGTATTGGAATCATCTCTGTTGCTATGAGCGTTTCACTGATGGACCAAATATATTTCTAAAAGATAAGTTTATAGTTTATGCATTTAAAGCCGGGAGTGTAGACCAATCACACAGCTGGTGTGTTGTCTCCCACTGCCTTCAGCTGGGATCACGCGCTCCTCGCGATCCATAAACAACCTATATGGATGTTTACATCAAACCCCTGTATGGAATTTATTTTTCTTTGGGGGACTCCATAAGAGTTTATAACAAACCGCGTTAGTTGTGGTTGCATAGCCCTATGTGAACCGCAGGAATTACTTGTAGTCGCAAATTCGGATGTGCGTGTTGAGCGTGTGGTAAGATTGATTTATCTTTGTGAACAAAGAATTATGTGGGGCGTTTACAGCTCAACACGCTGTCCAGCGCCTGGCTCTGTCTTCCTTGTAAAGTTAATGTATGTGTCCCGGGTTGGCTGGTGTGTTAATGGTTAAAGAACCAGCACTTTTTGCTCTCGGTGAAGGCAGACGCTTTTTTCCTCTGCTCCCTCCCTGCCCTGCTTACTCTGTTTTTGTCTTTTTCTACATTTTTGGAGCCTTTCTTTGCGCATCCTCCAATTGTACAAATTGTGGATCTGGTCAACTGGTCTCTCAATGCAACTGATCAGATTTTCTCGACGAGAAGGAGAGCCTTCTTGTCCTGTGGGGGCACACCCGGCGGGATTCACCCTGGATTTATTCATGATAACAGGATTTTTGCTGTTTGGAGATTGCGGGTACCTGACGTAGCGACTAATTTGTGACGAACTTGGCCAAACTAGCGAACACTCAGACTGTTGATGTGGACAGAGACAAATGTTGGATGCGAGTCGTGCTGAGACTCGCAGCCCAGCTGAGGACTCCAAAACTCATTTTGAAGTGTTTTCAGTGGAATCTTGAAGATTCCATTGATCTTGGAGAAGTTGCTAGTTTCGGTTCTGTGGAACGACCAAACTAATTTGGATAATTGGGAACTGAGATGTATTGGAGAGACTTTAGGGAAGATTGAAATTTATAAACTACCCAACCTAAGACATTCTGTATCTGAATGGGCTTTCCACATGCTGCCTTGGAAAGGCTGCATATTTCCAATCTCCTTGAAGATATGTAAACATAACTTTCCTTCAAATCTCACTGCCTTCTGTTATCCATGCAGCTGTGGACTTAAAGGACTTCTGCCGGGAGGCTGAGCAATGTGGTTTCATGGCCCTCTGATGTCACTGCCTTCACTCATGTCTTTGTTTTGCCCTTTGTTTTGTCTGAATGTTCCCATTTGCCCTAATGTGTCCTTTCCTCTTTTTTATTTTATTTTGTTTGAAACTATGGAGTATTCACTTTTAACCCAGAAAAGGAATTAGAACAAAGTTGGAATCCAAAGACTCTAGTTTATTAGTTTATTACTCACTCTTTAGCTTATTTTTTTAGGAACTGTAGATTACTCACTATTTATCGCAACCTAGAAAAGGAATTAGAACGAACTTAGAATCCATAAAAAATCTTCCAGAAGAGGAACATTTAGTTTTCCCTGCAGTTCCCCTGGATTGGCAGATTGGGGTGGTGGTACCCCTGTTCAAAAAGGGGGACTAGAGGGTGTGGTCCAATTATAGACTGCCTGGCAGGAGTCTCCCTGGCAAGGTCTATTCGGGGGTCCTGGAGAAGAGGGTCCGTCGGAGAGTCAAACCTCGGATTCAGGAAGAGCAGTGTGGTTTTCATCCTGGTCGTGGAACACTGGACCAGCTCTACACCCTCAGCAGGGTCCTGGAGGATACATGGGAGTTCATCCAACCGGTCCACATGTGTTTTGTGGACTTGGAGAAGGCATTCGACAGTGTCCCTCGGGGAGTCCTGTGGGGGGTTCTCTGGGAGTATGGGGTACCGGGCCCTTTGATACGGGCTGTCAGGTCCCTGTATGACCGGTGTCAGAGTGTGGTCTCCATTGCCGGCAGTAAGTCAGGCTCGTTTCCGGTGAGAGTTGGACTCTGCCAAGGCTGCCCTTTGTCACCGATTCTGTTCATTATTTTCATGGACAGAATCTCTAGACCAGCCAAGGTGCTGAGGGGATCTGTTTTGGTTGCCTTAGGATCGCATGTCTTCTTTTTGCGGATGATGTGGTTCTATTGGCTTCATCAGGACGTGATCTGCAGCTCTCGCTGGGGCGGTTCGCATCCAAGTGTGAAGCGGCCGGGATGAGGATCAGTGCCTCCACGTCCGAATCCATGGTCTTGATCCGGAAAAGGGTAGAGTGCCTTCTCTGGGTCGGGGGAGCGAGGTGTCCTGCCCCAAGTGGGGGAGTTCAAGCATCTCGGGATCTTGTTCGGGAATACAGGGTCTGCCATAAAGCGAGTGTTGTACCAGTCTGTCGTGGTGAAGAGAGAGCTGAGTCAAAAAGTGAAGCTCTTGATTTACTGGTCGATCTACGTTCCCATCCTCATCTACTTACGGTCATGAGCTTTAGGTCATGACCGAAAGAATGTGATCTCGGATGCAAGTGGCCGAAATAAGTTTTCTCCGTAGGCTCTCCCTTAGAGATAGGGTGAGAAACTCGGTCATCTGGAAGGGACTCACGAGTAGAGCTGCTGCTCCTCTACATCGAGAGAAGCCAGTTGAGGAGGCTCGGGCATTTGGTCAGGATGCCTTCTGGACGCCTCCATGGTGAGGTGTTCCGGGCGTGTCCCACTGGAGGAGGCCCCGGGGAAGACCCAGGACACGCTGGAGGGACTATGTTTCTTGGCTGGCCTGGGAACGCCTCAGTATAACTCCGAAAGAGCTGGAAGATAGACTTCTCTCTCCGGAGAGAGGGAAGTCTGCACCTCCCTTCTGAAGCTGCTAACCCCACGACCCGACCGTGGATAAGCGGAAGAAAATGAATGGATGGATGGATCTTTTACAAAGTAAACTTGCCAGCTCCTTAAAGTCTTACATTTAAATGTTGAACAATTTAAAATCTTTTAATTTATGTATACCGACACCATTAAACCAAATTCAGCAGCATTGATAATCTCAATAAACAAGTGTTACATTTATATATCTGTGCTAATGTTAAAATATATGCACTTATGGGGGCCCTGAAATCTTGGGGTGCCTTATGGAGCCACTGACTTAATTTGGATTATACAGAAGTTCAAATTAATATTCATTTTGTTTGTATTTTTTTCATTTGTTGTTTTCAAGACTAGTTGTGGGTTTAAATAGTGTTTCACTTGCAAATTTTTCCCGTAACATATAATTACCCAGTAATATTTTTACATTTCCTGTCTACTTAACATGTCTTAATATACAAACCACCTCAGCACCCCGACCACCGAGCTTAGCAAGTTTTCTGGGGGAGACCCTGTGTGTCATAACAGAGAAATAGCCTTTATCTGGCAATGTATTGATGAGAATCAGTTAAAAAGAAAAAAAAGCTAAACCATAAAATACATGTTTACACTCTTTCTGGCTCCAGTTCTGTATATGCAAAACCGGCACAGTCCCGTTAGCACCAGTATTATACAGATGCCAGATGAATACAAAACACATCAGTCTTCAGCATTTTTGCTGAAAGCGTTAATTATAATTATCCCCTGGCATGATACACTAACCCTCACAAGAAGATTTTGGAAACATGTGGAGGTTAAGGGAATGTCTGAGACAAACATACCTGCCCTGCAGCCAATGCTATGTAAGTAGCAGTTTTACTACTTACTTTTTTTTTTTTTTTTTGATCTTCCAAGTTTCTGTAAATTGTTTTGTCAGAAAAGCCAAAGTCTGTTGATTGTGATAGTGAAAGCAATAAAAGGTTAAAACATCTGAGGGGATGAGCACTTTCATAGGCACCGCTGATTTGTTTGGTGGCCAGATAAAGTGGAGATTCTCATAATTCTAAACTCCTTCCATTTCAAAGAATGAAGAGTTCACCATATTTAGGATGGTCAGATTGAACAAATTGTTTTTGTATCTTGCATTCAATCTGGTACAGGAAGCATACAAGTCATTGCACCGACTTCATATCGTCGCCTTCCAAAATCACATGACCTGGGCCATTACTTTAGAAAGTAAAGTAGAAAGTAGAAGTAATGATATTTTGGTTTCTTCTCTAATACACACAGTCACCTGTGACACCTTGAATACACAAGTGTGTTCCATTCAATCAACTAAACTTTTTTTTAGGAGGACTCCCACAAATGTGCAACATCAATACGAGTTGGAAGTCAGCACCCAAGTTCTATTTTGACTCTCACAACAAATGCTTGTCTAAATTTACAAAATCTCTAAAAATGTATTTTTACTTTGATACTCTAAGCTAGTTTGTGTTTAACTTTTTTGAGAAAACCAATTAAATGAGTTTTAAAATAATTCTGACTTGGCAAAAAGTGTGGGGAAAAAGGATATGAATACTTTTTGATGGTATAAAAATGATCACATGGCTTTTATAGCAGAAGAGAAACAAATTCTGTCTTTTCATAAAAGAATGGCTAAAGAGTTCACCTCCCAGTGGCTGAAAACCAGCTGTGGACTGGCTAGTCCACTTGTCCTCTTGCGGATCTCATCAGCAAACCCAAAGCTCTCAGCAACAGGAAGAACAGCTGTGATGATAAACATATCTGTCCCTTCTTTCATCTCTTCATGGAGGACTCGACCTTCTCGCTTTCCAAGTACACCATAAACCCGGCCTGATGAAGGAAAAACAACATGCAAAGTTAGGGTAGCAACTGTTGAGATCATCCAAAAAAAAAAGAAAAAAGGATGGCAATTTTATTTACATTTTCAGCAACAAGGCAATTGAAACTGCTCTACATAATTAACAAGAAAATAAAACAAGAAACATTAGATTGCAGTGGTGAAGTAGGAAAAGCGATGATAGGATATAAAACAGACAAGACTTTATAACGTTCAGTTGGTGTTAATCAAAGAAAATTCTAAGCATATAGGTTTAAGAATTAGATTTAGAGTTTTTTTCTTTGTCGTTGCCATGGCTACTTTTGCAACCAAAAAACATGAATGCCAGAGTAGTTTCTCAGGAGGAGTTTTTTGATGCATGTTTAATGTTTATAAAAGTAACAGAAATATTCTCAGAGTTGACTTCATACAAAAAATTTAAATATTAATTTTGTGGTAGAAAAACGCCTCATTTAATCTCTCCAAACAATCAGATGAACCACAGCAGCTCCTTTTGCTCTTTAATCACAACAGGAGGCTGAGCAGACGAGGAAGCCCTAAGCAATAAATACAGAAATAATGAAACAAAGCTTTTTTCAAATTGGCCTAAATGATGAGACAGTTCTTAAAAGCTTGGAACTATTTATGCAATGATGTATTGAGAAAAATACACCCTTACCCAGCACCTCAGCAGTTGCCATAATCTCACAAGTGTACATAGCTGCCATCAATCTCTGGGGCTGAGCCTGGAAGGCATGCCGGCATGCCTCCTTCATGACCGCGATCAGCTGGCCAGACACTGGCCCATAGCAGTCCACAGAAGAAGCATCAGTCTTTCGCTCTGCTGTCACATCTACACTGTTTCCATGTGAATTGACATCTTGCAACGCTTCAGGGGAAACAGAGTCCTCTATTAAGGTGTCTGGATTTTGTGAAAAAACTACAGACTCTACATCCCACCTCTCAACCGAGAAGCAAACTCCCATCAGGGGTTCTTCACACATGGGACCAGACAGGGTTGCAAGTTGGAAACCACTGACGATACTGTTATCAAAGTCTCGGAGTGGAGAAGCTGGAGCTCTAACTTGATCATTACTGTGTCTCCACTCAAGACACTGCCACACTGACGGTCGGCTGTAGTCTTTAATGCTGTTCAGAAGAATGTTGGGACCATACCTGAAAACAAACACAAAAACCAACCAGATTACCAACCCCATGAAGTAATATTAACAGAAAAATGCTGCATGAATTGCACCAACATTGATTATAAAAGCTGAGATTGTTTGGAAATGGTTAAATCTGCTCAGGAACGCCACCAAGACTGACCTCCGAGGCCCAAAAGCCCAGATCCGTTCCACAGCATTCCGCCACTTTCTTCCCTGCAGCAAGCTATGAAGATGGTCTTTCAGTTCTGCAATAGCCTCCAGAGTCCTGAGATTTATGTCCATGGCTCTCCCCTCCCTGAGGGATGAGTTCATCAGCTCCAGAGTCCGAATTAACTCAGAGTTTCTCTCCAAGAGAACAGTCACCTCTGTCCAGAAAGACAAGACAGCTGAGCTGAAGTCACCAACAAGTTAGTAACCATTAAAAATACATTCAAACTTCAAACTCCTGGGACATATAGTGCATCACTGTTCAAGTTCCACCATGTTTTTAACCTCAAACATCAAATACCACTTTATTCATTTAAAAGAATTCAAGCCACACTTGGACTGAGTTAGTGTGTGTTTGTGTTACCCTGTGGTAATGGGATGGCCCGTACACAGATAGTAGCAAGTCTGTTAGGAGTGGTGAGGGTAACAAGACCGTCAGGGTCCATATGCTGGCAGTCAGATGAACGACCCTGAGAGAGTTCTTCTTTCACCTAAAACACAGTCAACTGGTAAACTGGTGGTTATTTCCGCTGGTCATAATGACTCAAAAACTTGCTATCGATTATGATTGAATCAAAGAAAAAGACTCATTTACTCCTCATATAAATTTCTTTGAACTTTCTTTGAATATCTGTAAAAGACAATGACTCTTGTCTTCAACATTCTGAAAAACATCAATGTTTTCATGGCTGACTCACCTGATGAATGACAGCAACTTTTCGTTGCTTGCCAAGTTCCTCATTCACCATATCCACCTTTGGAGGTCTCACCACAGTTTCTCTGAATGGAATGATGGGCTTAGACACACTAATCTCTATCTTGGCAAACCTTCAGAGACAAATTAGACAAAGTGGAGGAGTAATTAGTGCTATACTGACTCCTTTATTATAAAATCTATTCAAAACCCTTCCAGTCAATCTGCAATGTATGTATATTATTTGATATTATGCAGTAGATCTACACTGTAAAATCTGTTTTGGTAAAGTTAAAAAAAAAAATGCTTGTGACTTTGACTGAACCTCTTTAGACAATCAAAATAGACCAGTATTTGAGCAGTACCTTTTAACACAGAGCAGATCAATGAAGTGAAGTTTATTAGTTTAACACATTTCAGCAACAAGTGCATTAGAAACATAACAGAATAAACGCATAACACCTTACACTGCAGGGGCAAAATAAAGCAAAGTAATAAAAAGTTGTGTCAAGTAAAGGGGAGCTTGGCTTCCCTCCCAGGGGAAGTCCAGATTCAAAGAATACTTAAAAATGTATATCTTAAAATAATAAAAGATTATGTGAATTAAGAAATGTCATTGTGACTGGCCTACAGTTTAAAAGGACTAAGAAGCAGCCTTACTTCTGGATAATTGCAGCAATACTTTGATTAGTGCAATAATCAAAGCAATACTTGATTACTACTTAGTGATTAGAAATATATAAATATATACATTTAGATGTATCTATAATCAGAAATAATATATAACTGCAATCAAAGATCACTGATGTTGTGTTGGAGGTAGACAGTAAGGGAAAGCTTAGGGAAAAAGGGGAACCAAGGAGGAGAGTGTATTGATCAGGAAACACATGGACGACCCAAAGGAGGAATTCTGACTGCTGAGAGAAGAAGAGTGAAGCGGCTAAAGGATGGGGGTGACCTTTGAGCAGCTCTGGAAAAAGAACACAGACACCATGACATAATGTCTCCAAGGCAAAGGTGGATTTGAGATCATCTACTCAAGCAGACAGCCAATGAAATAAGTATGGCAACAGTGGTTAAATGTGAAATCCACCTCCGCCTAACTCTAACCCTCCTAACCCTAACCCTCCTTCTAGTTAATCAACATATGGAATGAAGAGAGGTGTGATGTTGAGATGAAGGTTGTTAACTCTCCTATTATTCAGCTAAAACGATTTTCTGTGAATTTTGCTGTGGTTTATACTCTGCAGACCGTGAGGAGTTTAAACTTTATGTGGGTATATAGCTGGATCAAGTGTCAACTCTCACGAGAAGCAAGGAGGTACCTTTGCAACAACAACAGTTGCAATCTGGACTAAAACTGGATTACAACTGTTTTAATCAAGGGCAGGTCTGGGTTTTAGTCTTGTCTTAGAGGAACACAGTGTATCAGGGGTTGTGCTGTTTTCCAAAATAAAATAATCTAAACACAAAGCGGATAATCTAGAAAAATTAAAACAGTAGCTTCTTTTCACAGAAGCGGAATGCTGCTTCTCCATGTTTGGTTCTGGTTCTGCTAGGAATGCAGAGCAGACCAGAACCAGAAGACCTTGACTGCCAACACACTGTGCTGAGCCGACACCACTTCCATTCTGTCATCACTCTGGCTATGTCACTATGGCCCTTGATGGGGTGACACTACAGGAAGTAAAGAGCATCCCTGGCGGTGTGAATGTGTGAAACATGTCAGGTGTGTACAGTGAAACCTCGTTTTTCGCGGGGGTTACGTTCCAAAAAGAACCCATGATAGGCGAAATCCGCGAAGTAGTAACTTTTTTTTAATTTTTTTTTTTACAATTATTGTACAATGAAATACTCCATAATACATTGAAACCCAAGACCAAAACCTTTTTACAGGCCCAAGCATTTGTTTAACAAATAAAAATACTGTATAAACGTTTTGTTTTTTTAATAAATAACTACTGTACTGTAAAATAATCATTTTAATTATCAATACGAACTGAAGGCTTCAAATTGCGGAGATCAGCACCACCCCACTGTGACCCGAGTCATTGGATTAGAAGAGGAGAAAATTAAAAATGATTATGAACAAAAATACAAAGTACAGTAGGACAAATAGTGACTTACATGTATTTCACTCCTCTTCTGACTGAGCCACTGCATTCTGACTCCGCTCTGTAGCGTTTTTTCTTCTAAACCCCGCGGTGCAGGTGTGTTTTTTCAAGAGAACAACATAGTTATAGGTAGTTGCTGTAGCTCTTTGTTTAACTTTTTCTGCAATAGTTAGCATCTTCCTCTGCCTTTTGGGCCCGACTGCAAGTGCCTTTTTCGGTGCAGAACATTTTGCCCACATTATGGGTTTTAGAGAAACATGAAATTACAAGAGAATTTGCAAACTTACATTTGGCAAGCTGTTTTACGTACGGGTACATATTAAACCACAACGTTATTGACACACAGGTAGAGAAGAAGCAGAGAGACTGTTTAGCCAATCAGGACGCAGAATACAATGCACTGTGGAAAAAAAAAAAAAAAAACTGCCCAAAAAGTCTGCAAAGCAGCGAGACTGTGAAAGGTGAACCGTGTTATAGCGAGAGTTCACTGTACGTCATTCCAGATGTCTTTGTTCATCTTTGTTCATATTTGCCTCTATGAAGGTTTATTCTATTGGGCTTACTGTGTATTGCTTACTGTGTAAATTATGTAATCTGAACATAACATATCTTTAATGTATTTTGGTGCTAAATTGTTCAGTGATTTATAAACAGCAGTATTTTAAAATCTATTCTCTGAGCTGCAAGGAGCCAGTGAAAGAACTTCAGAACTGGGGTAAGTCACCCCATCTTTCTGCTTTTAGTGAGAATGCCATCAGCAATGTTCTGGATGAGCTGTAGCCGGAAGATTAATTTTTAACGCAGACACTTGAGGACTAAAGATAAACGCATGAATAAGTTCCTCTAGTCCTTGCTGGGACATTAGTCCTTTCAAGGGATCCAAGATTAGTTTAACATGTTGGCCTAAATATGTTGTAGTTTTCTATTAGCTAAAGAATTGCTGTTGTGATTTGCTAAAATTCATAATTGTCATGAGTTGGGGTTTGAAGTGGTGAGGATGGACACGGCAGGAGCAGGTATGGAGGAGAATGATGGCTTGAGTTTGATATTTTTTACTTTATAAAAATATTACATTACTGTAGTAATAAAGCACCTTAAATACCTGCAGTGCCAAATATGATACACAAATTTTAGCACAATTTAAATGTAATATAACAAAAACATTTCTAATTAATTGTGCATTTTTTCAAAACAAAAAACATTCATTTAAAGAAGTGAATAACAATGCATTTATTATTTTTACTGTAAGTTGTCTGAAATTGGTAAAGACTTTCCTGGAAAACGTTTATGACCAATCTCATGCAAGAAGACATTTTAAAAACAGAGAGAGAAAAATGTTTCTCTGCCTGCACTGTAATGATAATCCAGTAGATGGCAGAATACAAGTCTCAAATTATATAAAATAGATTGTTTGGGTAATATTGGTCATGGTGTAAAAACAGAGACCACAGAAACATAGGTATCATACATGATACAAATGGCGATAAAGTGTTTTTTTGAGCGCCCTTGAAACGTAATAAGGAGATATACTGTTGCTGTGTGGAGCTGCACAGATGTGTGTTAGAATCACGGCAGCAAACCAGCAAAAGGCAAAGAACTTTGCACAGCTTATCCCTCAAGCCAACAATGAGTTGAGTAATGCTGTTGGATGCAGATGTTAAATAAATGATGACGAGCTAATGCCAATATATCATGTTAAGCTTGTTAACAAAAATAGACTAATAATTTTGTCGTTATCTCCGTTCAAACATAGCACTGGTAGTACTGGTTGCAATTACCTGAATAACATTTTTGGGGAAAAAGGGTACTTATAAAAGTAGTTTTACTGCAGTGTATTTTTTTTATTTCCTTTAATTCGGCACACAAATATTTTGGTGGATTATAAGTACCATATTTTCTGGACTATAAGTCGCTCTGGAGTATAAGTCGCACCAGCCACAAAATGCATAATAAAGAAGTAAAATACATACATAAGTCGCACCGGCCTATAAGTCGCATTTTTGAGGGAAATTTATTTGATAAATCCAACACCAAGAACAGACATGTCATCTTGAAAGGCAATAAAAATAGAA
>CAEGAD010055280.1:0-42097 GCA_903067055.1 Poeciliopsis paucimaculata
ATCAGCTTTGGACCTCTGTACACCAGGATCAGAGTATTTCCTGGATCAGAACCGTTGCAGGTCTGTTTTACAAGTCTTCATCTGCCGTCCAGAGCCTTGTCCCTGGCTATGACTGACTCGTTAAACTTTATCATCAGCGTGGTGCCCTTGTGCCAGTGAGCGGTGACCTTGGCGGGGAAGCCGCTGTGTGTGAGGATGGCCTCCACCACGCCGGCCGTGAAGGCCGCGCAGTTCAAGCTGCTGTTCTCTTTGGGCACAGAGATGTACGCGTTGATGAGCGGGTCTTTCTCGATGATGTAATAGGTCTTGTCGTCGTCGTTGGCCTGCTCCAGCTTGTCGGCCTCCTTACCAAATAGGGACTTCCACACGTTAACCTGAAGGGGACAGAGGAATCTGATTTATTCTTATAGAGAAGGGTGGGGTGATGTGGCTTAAAACCCCCCCAAAAAAACTGGGTCTCACACCAGACCCAGTTTTTAATCGATAATTACAAATGGCAGAAAATATTTTCAAAAAGTACCTTTTATTTTTTGTCAAGAATCTTTAAGTTTAATTTGGACAATATAGTCATAAAATTTGCAAAAAGAGACATTTACAAGAAAAAAACATTTAAAAAAATTACAAGAAAAAAGTTGTTACAATGAGAACAAGCTTAGTTATCAGGATTTTTCTGCGTAGTTCTTCCTTCAAAATGGACTCAGTTGTTTGTATGATTGTTTGGTCCTGCAACTGATAATTTGATGCCAACGTGTTAAAAGATTAAGTATTACCTGTATAACTTATACCAAGGTATAACCTCACAAGATGCTCAGCATTTGTCATATTAATTTTTGGTTAATTTTCTCAGAAATATTTTTTTTATATTACTACTATACAACTGTATTACAATTACTACTGTGTTTTCTAATATTATGACTTCTATCTCTGAATTTAAAAAAAAGAAGAAGAAAATGAATGAGTTAATTCAAAGTCCAAATAAACAGAAGTTTTAAAACACGGTTGTGTGTGTGCTGACATCACTGAGAACTGCACCGAAACACAAGGAGTGCATTGGTGGAAATATATATATATATTTTTAAATCCACTGTTTCCAAAAATTAAATCTTCAAAAACCATTAAAAAAATCAAATCAATCACCTCGGCCTGCAACTAATTCAATCCGAACCTGCGTTTAAAAATGCAGCTGACCTTGATGAACAGCAGCATGTTCAGCACTTTGGTCTCCCTCTTCCCGTTCTTCTCCCTCAGCACCAGCACGTCCAGCATGCTGGCCCCCACGCGCTGACCCATCTCGGCGAGGCGCGTCTGCAGCTCCGTCACAGAGTACACGCGGCTCTGACAGTACTGGACCATCTCCGAGAACAGCAAGGCGAAGGCGCTCAGGCTCACTTCTGTCTTGGGCCGGCTGAGCGGTCGCTCCAGGATGGTGGACTTTCCCCGAGTGAACCGCGTGTCCATTTCCTGCTGGAGAATGGCGGCATCCAAACATTTAGGTCTCTTTTAGCCGCAGAGCAACGACAGCAACCAACTGAGGTGCATCACAAGTCAAAACTAAACTTAACTGCTGACATGTTTTTGCTCGACCGCTGAACGTTTCTATTTTGGTCTTCCAGTGTCATCTACAGAAATTCTCACTGACTCGGCTGTCTTCAGTCAGAGGCTTTTTTCAAATTCACTGTAATACAGACTGCTACAGGAGATCTTTTCTGCCCACTACCATGGGAATCTGCTGCAACTCTCTGAAGAATCTTGATTAAGACGAGTTAAAGCAACATTTTGTTTCCCTTTTAGATCAATAAGTACTTCTGAATTGAATAAATTATTGAAGCTCTTCACTTAGCAACGCGAGCTAAGTTGTCTGCTGTTAAACGCAGCAGACAACTTTTAAGTTTTAACTTTATTTCATACCAACAATAATGAGAGAGTAGAATCTGGAGCTGGAAAAAGCAGGTTGATTTTATTTTGTCCTGCTACTTAAACCCCACGTATTCAAACAGGATGTTAGTTCATTTGTACCCCAGTTGTAGGAATAAGGTACAGCATTTTCACAGTGGGAAAAAGCAAAAGTCACCACAAATATGGCAACTTTGGGGTTTCAGTTGCAAGTTAGACGCAAAATAATCTAAAACGTTAAAATGCGACTTATTTAAATCTATGGTTTAACCTAAATCTAACCGCTGCTCAGTGCTAGCTATTAGCAGCTTAGCTACTAACTGTAGCCCAATCACGCCTCTAACTATAAATATATCCGAAAGCTAAAACCACACACTCCTCGAAAAACGTTTAGTACATCACTAGCTTTCAAAACTTAAGTGTAAATTATGTTTCGAGGAGATAAACGCACCTTACTGAAGCTAAAACAGCTACGTTGAAATGTTTCTTCCCGTTTTCTTCTTCTTCTTCTTCCTGTTCTCGTGACCTATTAGAGTTTCACTGTGTTCCGCCACCTAGTGTGCGGGAGCCGAACGACTGGATGCGCTTTATTTTTATTGATCAGAGGAATACATGAGCCAAAATCTGACCTCTACTGGACTCAGTGCTTCACCTGAACGTCCTTTCACACAAATAAAAAGTTTTCATCCAAGAAATTACTGAAGTAAGAGTATAAATGTAGTTGATACAAAGATTAAGTGTTAATTAACATGAATGTAAAATGACGTAAATCAGACATGCAATAAAGCTAAGGTAAAATGATATAAAATATACAAATAATATAATAAAATAACAAATTCAGGCAGGGGAAACATTTCTAAATATATTTTTCCAACATAAAACCGATGAAACCGACGCTTAAAATGTTACAACTGGGTCAAGTGTTTTGAGTTGTGTGGTGTTTACTGTATGAACCCGTGACCTCTAAATGATCCAACAGGCTCAGCAGACAGAAAATAGCATTAGAACACAAACAGGAGGTCTCACTCTAACATTAACACACATTAGTGTGTGTTTGTGTCTGTTCTTCATTCAGAAGTTGGTAAGAGTGGGTAGAGAATGAAGAGATTTTACTCAAGTAAAAGCAGTGGTAGCGTCACGCTACTCATGCAAAAGTCAAAAGTAGGATGTAGTAAAAGTACTGCTGGAAGTACTTTTTTTTTTTTTTTTAAGTTACTCAAGTATGTAACTGAGTAAATGTAATTAGCGCCCACTTCTGTATATAATTATCAGATTTAAAAAAAAAAAAATGTTGTAGATATCTGATAGATTGGTGTGAAAATTTAGAAGATTTTTATTTACAAAATATAGCACTGATACTGAAGACAGTTTAATAAAAACAAATCTTATATATATTTATGAAGATGTTTTGTTTTCATATATTATTACTCAAGTAAAAGTAAAACAGTCGTTTTTTTTTATTTATTTATTTTTTTTTAAACAAACCCCAAAAATCTGAAAGGTGTGGCATGCATTTCCATTCAGCCCCATTTTTCCATGTGTGACCTCTCTGCCAGCTTCGCACGTTTGATCTGGACTTTGACTGAGCCCTTTTGTCATCTCAGTTGCATCCCTCCCAGCCATCCTATTGTAGCCGCATTCAGCTCGCATTATGTTCAGGGCCGTCGTCCTGCTGGAAGGCGGACTCTTTCCCAAGCATGACGCCGCCACCACCATGCTTCACATGTAGGTCAATTTTTTTTTTTTTCTTTTAAAATGTGCAGTTTTTCTTATGTGACCCGTAGTAGACTAACTTTTTATCACACCAATAAAACTTCCCCACATGCTTATGTTTTAAACGTCACTTTGCTCGCTCACGTTGTCACGGGTTACGGTAAACGGACATCTGTCTGTCTGTCTGCAGCGGACTTTACATGTCGACCAGGCAGCGTCGTACTTCCCTTTGTCCTCTTCCGAGTCGGCGCGTTCGCGGTCCACGCGGAACTTCTGGGTTTTCTGCACGGTCACTGACCTACATTACAGTCGATTTATGATTTTGGAACTTCCTCGGTTTTGCAGGCAACCTTTGCATTCAAGATTACTATTAACAAGAGCAAAGATGGTTGTGTCAGAGGGGAGCGGCCCTAATTTATACAGTGGCGCGGCCACTTTAATGTCACAGACTGAGATTTATTGCAGAAATGGCAAAAGTCTCCATGTCCCGCTGTGACAGAAGCTGCGTGTTTTCCTCCCCGCTCAGTTGAGAACAAAGCCCACAGGTAACAGTTTCCCATATTGCTCATATAGACAGGACACGGGTTGATTAAAAAAAGCAAAACGCGATCCATCCAGAGTGCGCGCGCGGCTGTTGCATAACCACACTGCGCGTGCGGGTTATCTATAAATGAGGGGGAAACAACAAAGGTGAGCACATTTGGAGCCTGGACCTCGAGGTGTGAGCAGCTCAAGATGGATCAAGGCTGGTGGAAAGTGACCCTAGCTCTTCTGGTTCTGCTGGTCAGCAAGTATGCAGAAGGTAAACATGATCTGCTGCTTCTCACTTTTATCTTATTTTATTTAGTTTAGTTTAGTTTAGTTTTATTTTGTTTTTATTTATTTAATTTTATTTTATGTTATTTGCACACGCTCTGTGCTTTGTGATGAAATCATTCTCTGGCTCATTTCGTTACTATTTCTTGATCCACAATGAAGGAAAGCAATTTTAAGTGGATGATTGTCTTAAGGTAATGGAAATTATTTTATTTATTTATTTTTTATTTTTTTGCGAAACTCAAGGTGAGCTTTGCTTTAAAATAACATAGTTGGGAACATTATAACTCTCTAAAATTGTGTTAGGGCTTCTGCCTAGATGTTCCTCACCCAGATTTCGATTTGGAAGCTAAAAGTTTACTACTATTTAATCTAATGCTGGGAACAACCAGTTTTGCTTTTGAGCTTTTACCTGAACAAAGTCAGAATTATAATTTGTCTATTGCACACATATTTGTAATTTCTTTAGCTTTATTTTTATAAGTAGAACTATAAAATGGTCAACAACATTTTGTTGAAGACTTGGGAATCTCATCTGACCAGATTTCACCTCTATTTTCTCCTGTGAGGTTTTAGACAATGATTTATATTTATATTTTTGTTAATGGTCTTATTTCCCTCAGGGGAAGCAAATTTTGCTGAGCCCAGAAAAAGTATTTCTGTCAGATTTTGTTTCATTATGGGCAGCCCAAATATGGAACTTTAAAGAAGCTTACGGTAGATGAGTTCATTAGTTTCATTGGCCAGAAATGGCTTTATGCAGGAATATTCAATGTTGAGATTTCAGTTTATTTTTAGGAGTAACATCCACTATTTCATTTTAAAGCTATTAAAAACATTTATTGATTTATTTATTTCAAAAAGAACAAATCACCTTTAGTTTTTTTGGACCAGTGCCACAGTTTTGGGCCGTAGATTCTGGCCCAAAACTACGGCCAGAATAGCCACAGTTGGCCAGAAAATTACACTTTTATCCAAAAAAATCACATAAAGAATAATGTGTCCAGCCTAAACACATTATGTAATGTGTTTTTTGAACACAACGGACAAAAATTACACCTTTTGTTTTAGCCCAAATCTGGCATTCAGTGTTCAAACCTAAAACACATGTTTAGAGCGTCTATTTTTGCCGGAAATTATACTTTGTATTCATTTTTGTCAAGAACATCGCATTCAATCGTAAAACTTGTAAAATATATGTAACTCATTCATTTTTAGTTTTACCAGTATCCAGTGTTAGAACTTAAAAGACATGCTAAAAAATGTGTTTTTCAGGCAAAATAATTTTCTAGTCTTCCCCTAGAAAAGACTTTATCTGAAAGGTTGACCAATTGTATTGCATATGCTATAGTAATAATATACTTAGAAAACTGTTTCTGCAACAAGAGATAACAGGGTCCAACAACAAGCTAACATTAGCTAAGTAGCCGTTGTACACCAGCTTAACACGACTGGTGTTAAGCTACTCCAGGACATTGCTAGCTAAATGCATCCGTCTTTAGAGAACTTCAGTTTCAGCTTTACCATTACCTCAATATTGGTTATCAAAAGGTACTAATTTTAACATGCGAAAGAAATGTTTTTGTCTCCAGCCTCCTTTTCGTACCACATGGAAGACTTCATCAGGGCCGTAAAGCAGATAGAAGATGAGGACCCTGGCTCCGATCCGGCTACTGTGTTGAAGAGGTTGCGCAGAGCAGCTGGCCTCAATGACGCCTTCATCCGACACTTCCTTCCAGACGCTCAAGCTGCTTCTGAAATGCCTGCTAACTTCTCAGAATACTTTCTCAAGGCTGTGCGTCACAGGGTGCTGGAAGATTTCAAAGAAGAAGGCGTGGTTCTGACCCCAGACGGTACCACAGTAACCGTCGCACCGCTCCTCTTGGGCATCGAAGCGGGCATCCTCAAGACCAAAGGTCAAGGTCCCTTCCAGCTCACTCTTGCCAAAGATCTTGGTGTTTCTTTCAGACGTCATTCTTCAGGCACACGTCTCCTCGGGCCTGATGGATGCTGGAATAACGTAACGTCTCCTCAAGTCTTCACGCTCTCTGGCAAACCAAATCTGTTCACAGTAGCTCAGCTCAATGGAAGAATGGACGGCATGATATTGGGGACGGAGATTTCAGCCAATTCCAGTCGTCTTCTCAAGCTCAGCAGTCTGTTGAAGGAGTACTATAGCCACCGATTGGACAGGAAGGGAATGGACAGTGCCCCACGTCTCATCAGTCAACGTCGCAGGGAAAACTTCCAACTTTTAGTCTTCCCTTCTCTCTTGATGAAAAAGACAATGATGACCGTGGAACTGCAACAAAGACTAACAGGACAACCAAAGATGAAGGTGAAGACTAAGAGGAAGCTGAGGGCTGTGGTGAAGAAGGCAATGGAGGAGTTTGTTCACATGTACCTGGGTAAGCATGAGACCAGACCAACGGACTGAAAGATTTGAAGGAATTCAAGAACAGAAAAGAATGTTGTAAGTAAACATTTAATGCCTTCTATGTCTTTATAGATTGCCCACCCATCATTTCTCGATGTATGTGGGGCGCTGAGCCATACAGAGGAACACCCACCAACCTCTCCTTGCCTCTGTCCTTCTTGTTCATCCATCACACCCACACACCAAGCGAGCCTTGCTTGACCTTTGAGAAATGCTCTGCAGACATGCGAGCCATGCAGCGCTTCCACCAAGAAGAGAGAGGCTGGGATGACATTGGCTATAGGTAAACTCCACAGCATTGTGAGATTACTTCTGCATGCCAAAGGTACAAACTAATCTTACAATAAAATTCTTCCAAAGCTTTGTTGCTGGGTCTGACGGGTTCATCTACGAGGGCCGGGGCTGGTACATCCAGGGAGCCCACACCTACGGACAAAACTCTAGAGGCTACGGCGTGTCCTTTATTGGGGACTACCAAACCAATCTGCCGTCTCAGCATGCCATGAGTCTGGTGAGAGATCAGCTGGCATCCTGTGCGGTAGACAGAGGTGGGCTAGTCTCCTCCTACATCCTGCAAGGACACAGAGATGTGGTGAGCACAACCTGTCCAGGAGACGCCTTCTACAAAGAAATCAGTGGCTGGAAACACTTTGGGGTACGTAGGAATACTACATTATACTAAGTCGTGTCTCTAGGAACTGTAAGACAGAGAAAATTCTGAGCTATAAGAAATAAAGCCGAAAACATAATGATTGTGTTTTTTGTTTTTTTTAAACAAGATTAGAAATGAGTCTTGAAAGTGGTTAGTTGTCAGTAACCAAATCCACATAAGATAGAGCTGATCAATTAACAGTTACTTATATGTCCACAAATAAAAATCAGAATTACGTGGCATAGGGCTGGATGGAAAACTCATAACGACATTTGAGTTTTACATCAGTCAATGTTAATAATTATTGGTCAGTTTTTCTTTTAAATTTGTGAAATACTACCAGTCTGGTGACGTGATCTTTCCTTTTTTTATCCTCAGTTTTCACACTGTTGTTTTTTTTTTGTTGTTTTTACGCAGTTAGGAAGCATTGTGGCAAAACTTTAAATAGAAAGTTACTCAAGTTGTTGCTAGGTAACCAATGAGTGAGTTAGCTAATGCCACAAACTTGAGTACGAGCTGGCCTTGGGAGGTTGATTGCCTAAACTCTTTCCTCTGCCTACATCTCCCAGAATGCTGTGCGGTTATGGATTGGAGATCAGTGAAATTATTGAATATCGTACAAGATGTATTATCTACTGCTGTTGACGACATGTCTATTGCGATATTTACCGTTATTGGTTTATTGTCTGAATGTACTGTTCTTCTGTATGTTAAGCCAACTCTATACACTATTCCGTCATACGTAAAGTTAGTTGATACAGATTCTTCAGGGATGGTATTTACTTTATTCGTCCATTGGAATTTTATTAAAGCTATCTCCCTTCAAAGTCTTAAAGCCCTATATTATTAGTTACAGAAGTCTTGGACATCTCTTCACCAGAATGGGCCGACTCTAAAGTTCAAGGCTGCCTCAGGAGAATCAATTCCTCGGACACAGTGTTTTGTTTCTGTTTCATGCCGCAGCTCTTAAACACCTCAGTAGATACTGAAGTTTCCAAATCTCACCATAACTGAGAGACATTGTAAAATATTTGAACAAGAGAACTTGGATGTTTTTCCACTTTGCTTAGTTTTGAAGTTAGTTCATGACACTTGAGTCTTGTATATTTCCTTCACATTTGCACAATTTGTGTCATAAAATCTTTGCGAATGCAACGTTCATTAAAGTTTTTTGTTTGTTTTTTTGTTTTTTTACAGTGTTGCTTAAAAGTAAAAGATTTGATCTGTTTACATTTATTTTCTTACATATTTATTTCTTCTTTACAGAAAGTCAAGGCACAAAAACCATGAGCTTGGGAAACTGAAGAACGAAGACAAAAAAAAAACAATAAAGATTTTTTTCTGCTCCTATTAATCATGTAATTCTTTGTATTGGTCTAACATGTAAAATGAAACAAAGTATGAAATATTCAAAGGGTGTGAGCACTTTGGCAAGACCTCCTCTGTGAAATGGATTTTTAGGGATTTGCTTGATGATTATGGTGTATATAAGGAAATGCTTAAATATCAGAATGCTAATTTTTTTTATTATCCAGTAAGGTTTTAGACTCAAACCCACATCCTACATGGCCAGAAGTGGCTAAACCGTGTTCTAGAAATTGCTTGGGCAATTGCAAGTTCTTTAAAAATGCAGTAAGCAACTTTTATAAACAATTATGTTTTTACATATGTGTTAGAGCTGTCAACATGTCGTGCCAGGACTTTTTGAGACAGTAAATCTATGAAAAATCCATTTCCTCCTGAGCAACTATTGCCATCTGAAGAAATGCTCCCGAACAAAAACAACCAATTAGAGCCAGGAGGCAGGTCTTAGCGCTGTCAATCAGTCTCATGTGCCAGTTGCTAAATGTGCTAATGGAAAAGAAACAACCAACAGGAAAACGATTAATCTGCTGTCTTCAGTGACTATGGTAACTAACTTTAGTTTTTACAGTAGGCTATGCTACCTGCAGCGTAGCAGAGAGAAAGGGGTGGCTGAGCAGCGCCACAGGGAGGATGACTGACAGTGCTAAGACCCTCCTCCTCGCTCTGAGGAGGGTCCCAGTTAGCACTGGGAGAAGAGCTCAGTTTTTTTTCAATGACGCAAAAATATTTTGGTTCTATAAAAGTTACATACCACAGCTTCAAAGTAAGTTGGTTGGCATCTTATTGGCTAAGACTCTGAAGACTTCTGATGATCGTCCAATCATGTTTGGTTGTTGTTTTTTGATAGCTTTGATCATTTCCGGTAATAAAACTAAATTCAAATGATTTTAATAATCCAATTCATGTCAAATCAACGCAAGAAAAACGAGTCGTTTCATTACTATTGCTAATTAAGTAAATAGTACTTTATTCTAACATGTTTTTATGTTTGTTATGATGTAAAGCACTTTGAAATGTCTTGCTGCTGAAATGTGCTATACAAATAAAATTTGATTTGATTTTGATGTAAATAAAAGCTTATTTGGTTTATGCAAATTCAAAGTCCTTCCAGATCCTTTTTTCAGACCATATGAAGCGATTGAATCAAAGTCTGCAGACTGCGCATTTCCTGAGGCAGGAGAGCTACTATAATCATTCCCAGCGTAGCTTAACAAGACTTGCACCAACATGTGTCCTGGTGTAACAGATGAATTACTGCCTCCTCTAAGCGGATCACTTTCTCTCAAAGCTTGTTTTCCTAAGCAAACCTTTGGCACTGGAAACATTTGTCCGGCCTTCCACTGATTGCGCTATCATGCCAACAGTTGCAAACGTTCCCAGCTGACTCCGCGTTGAAATCTTGTATCTCATACACACTTGTTGTTCCGTCAGCGCTTCTGCTGCTCGTGTCACTGACTTTTTTTTTTTTTTGGCTCAGACCTGCACATCTGCAGATGCTCGAGTGCGAAAATGTGAATTTAAACGGATGCAAATGTGACCACAGTGTGTCAGCTTAATGTCTGTCCTCTGTGGGTGTGGCAACATCTATACACATTCGCTTGAATTCTGCAAATTTAAATGTGACCAAATGAAATTAGGTCAGGATATGAGTCTTATTATTATTGGATATAATGATGACAAACTTGTATGACTTAAAGCATTTTGAATTGTGAAGATATTTTGAATGCAAGACCATTAATCTGTATTTTTGTGCATAGCCTAATTATACAGCAGCACAATTTCACCAATAAGCAAGTACATATTTTAGGATACATTTCCTGTTAGCTCATTGCTGGTTTGGAATGATAATTAAGCGCAACTGGAAAAAAACTAAACAAAACAAAACAAAAAACAACTACCAAAGAATAAAAGAACAAATCACTTTTTAAAAATTATTTTTAGAATTTTGACTTCTTTCCTCAAAATTTTTAATAAAAAAAGTCTAAATTAAATCCCTCCTTCTCCCCCAGCAGCCCTGATCCTCTTACGTAATCATCGGTGTTCTTGTATGTACTATTCTCTTATTTTTTTCCCTGTCATTTTAATTTGAATATGTGTGTTTCTACTTACCTATTACTTTGCTGCTAGAACAAGGAGAAGCGAAAAAGCAGTACATATCATATTTATATCACATATATTATGTAGCAGAATTAAAGATGTATGGATCCCATTAATTATTCCATTTTATTCTTCAAATAAAATAGTTTAGTTCTTTATTAAATGCAGAAAGAGCTCAGGAGGTGTCAGGATGTCTCCTGGACGCCTCCGGGCACAAGAAAAATAAGCAGAAGAAAATGGATGGATGGATGAATGGATGGATGGATGGATGGATGGATGGCTTTATTTATGAAGTGTGTATGTATTGTGTTTGGGGTGGGTGAAAGAGGCCTTCGCCCTGGACGCTATTCCTGCCAGGACCGCCTCTGTTTACCAACTCCCCCCAAACATGACTTTTACTTGTAGTTACATGTATTAAAGGAACCACGCCTCCGTCACGGCCAGCAGGGGGAGCCAACGCACCGACTAATAATCAGAAGTTGATTGATTTCGAGCCTGTTATTGATTTTAAACAAACTTATCGACAAAAAAACAGACGTAGCAGACGCTTTTCTCGCCAAACGGGAGACAAATGCGTGTCCAACAACGCGCATATGTGAGTACTTACATTACAATATACGAGATAAATATTATAAGTTCAACATAATATGGAGGGACGTAATTTAACAATTGACGCCACCTAAAAAAATCCACATTAATAAGAAACATCACTTCCGACGCGACATTTGCTAACTTTATAGCTGTTAGCCGGTAAGAAAATATTTGTCCCGACATGTAAATAAAGACGCGCGTGACATATCTAAGCTCGTAACGCGTCTAAAAGACCTGCGGCTGTAAAAGTTTGGCTAATTAAAGTCGCCCCCGGTGGGTTTTCCTCTCCCAACTCTTTCCGTCGCCCTCCCCGCTGACGTTACGCACGCTGCGTGCCTGCGAGCTGAGTAACATGGAGTCCTCCGCCTGGCACCTCCGAGGAGGGATCCTGTCGAGAAGCCCGAGCGGCAACTAGAGACCCCGGGGAGCGCGAGCTGGTCCAGCACCGCGGAGCCTCCAGCGAGCGTCGGCGCGGCTCGTGAAGCTCCGGATCCCGGGCCCAGGAACGATGACGGACGGCGCTTGAGACGGCGTCAAGCCTCGCCGTGCGACCCGCAAACCAGGCCGATTTCGGTGAGTAGTCGCTCTCAAGAAAACAGCTGCACTTTCTTTCTCTTTTCTTTTTTTTTTTTTTTTTTTTCCTGTTTTTTTTTAAATTTTTTTAAAGTCTGCACGGATGTGTTGTTGTCCCGATCACCTGACCGCCCGGATCGATACGAGCCACGTCTTCGGAGGCGACAGAGGCGAAACCCCGGGGGGAACATCTCGATCCGTTTCCCTGCTTTTCTAGAGGGGGCAGCAGGCAAGGGGAGGACATGGGCCTGAATATAAAGGCCACTTATTTATGTAACCATCTGGGCGCCCCGTTTGATTCTTAAATACCAGACATATTGTTAAAAATAGGTCAGACGGCACGAGGAAAAACTGGAACTGGGGGAATAGGAGCAGGCGGATTCTGCAGATTTTATTGTTCCTGTGTTGATTTGCAGCTCTGTTTATCAATGCATGCACATTCCTGCAGCATGAAAGTTTTCTTGCAGTGAAAAGCAAACAAGCCACAAAAAAAAAAGTAAAGTTTGAGTTTGTTGCCTCCAGACTCAGAAGAGGTTGCACAATGTAGGGAAGCTGTTTGCCGGTGGGACTCCATACTGTCCTCTGGGGGACCATGGAGCCAGATGGGCAGCCCCTGACCCCAGGGACCAGCAATGGGCCCCTGTCCTACGGTTCAGCGCAAAATCCTACCGCCGCTAACTTCCTCAGCTGCAGCTTAGAGGTAAGACCTGTGCCGCTTCGTCGTTGATGTCGTTTCCAATGTCAGACAGGGGTCACTGACCCGTGTTTCTGCAAACTAGTCCTCATGTTCCCCAAATCTGAGCGACGGCTTGATGACGGCCGATTGCGCGTGGGAGCTGGATGGAGAGGACGACCCGGAGCGGGCGGCCGCAGACCCACAGAGGGACGCACAGAGGAGATTCAAGTCCTCGGCCTTTCCTTCCTCTCTAAGTTGGGACTCGGACTCGGAGAAGGAAGCTCTAGATGGTAACACATTCGTAACAATGATAAGACGCTTCGGAAGCTACAAAGTGGCACCAAAGTGCAGTTTGCAACAGAGCTAGAAACAGTTCAAAACATCAGGGTGTTTTGTCATTAGCGATGCACCAATCAATCTGCAGGGAACTGAAATCAGGACATTTTTCCCACTGATTTATTGCTAACTGGGAGTCAACAGGGATGTGTTCTCACCCCCTGAACTTGTTTAGAATTTGTCACGTTAAAACCACAAACCTCAACGCATTTAATATATATAGAGAGAGAGAGAGAGAGAGAGCTTTGGAAAAAATGAAGAGCCTTCTGCACTGAACCCCATTACAGACCTCATGGTTATTCCACCAAGTATTGATTTCTGAACTTGTTTTCTTTGCATTATTCGAGGTCTGAAAGGACTGGATCTTTTCCCATTTTCTGCAAATAAATACTAAATTTTTGCTTGGAATTTTAGAGACACGCTGTCAGTAGTTCATAGAATAAATGAACGTTCACTTTACTCAAACATGTGCCCATAAAAGGTAAAATCAGAGAAACTGGTCATTTTAAGTGATCTCCTAATTTTATATCTGAAGAGCCAGATGTGGCTTTAGAGCTACAGCTTCTAGATTTCGTTGAGAAGAATCAGATTTAAAGGAACACATTTGCATGCTGTGGCTTTCATATTATTTGTAGGAAGAAGTGAATCCCTCTATTATGTGTTGTTTTACTTAAATTTCAGTCAGATGTTTAGAAGTTTGTTGAAACGTCTCTATGAACGAATTGTTTCTTTTATGTTTAATGTTTCTTCTGGATATTTGGTTAATTAGAACAAAATTTTCAAAGAACAGCTTGTAAAAGTCCTTAAAATATCTGGATCGGCTGGCAAACGCCTGATTGGTGCATCTCTACTTATCGTTTTTTACTGTTGTAGATGTTATTTCTAGTCAGAAGTTTTTGCATATCAAGTTGCAACCTGAGTATAATCAGTAGTTTTAACAGTTTTTTTTTTTTTTTTTTTTCCTTTTTAAGCCATGAAGTGATGTTTCTGTGGTTGTGTGCTCTCTCTGCTGTGATGTTGTCAGAGGAGGAGCTCCAGAACTTTTCCAACCCTCACGGTCTGGCCACCCACAGCCCGGGGTCTCCTTCTGCCGGACTCAGGTGAGGAGGGGGCCGCGGGTTCACGTTGCTATCAGAGGTGAAACAAGGCAACTAAAGTTACGTAAGCTCTGGCAATCTTTAACCAAAGGGGAAGCCACGGTTTTCTCTTCACTTCAGATTTCTATAATGATTATTTAAACTAAAATTGTCTGAAGTGTTGTAAAGTCCAAAAGTGTTGTAAAGTTCATGGCCCGGAATGTGACCTCAACTTTTAGTCTGTGACAGATTACAAAACGAAATATAAATCGGCAGAACTGAAAATAAACGGTTTACGAACGGTGTTTATGAACAAAGCAACTTCTGAGTTCAAATGAAATGCAGCAGATTTGGAAAATGCGCAGTCGATGACCAAACGATCTCAAACCAGAGCTGGTCTTTTCCTAGGGGGAGTAACTAACAAAACAATCACCCATGACGCTATGGGTTGTTTTTCCTTTTTGTGTCACTGTCTGATGATTGTGCGCAATTCATTAGTCGTCGATATTTTTAGATTTTTTTTTTCCGTTTAGATGTGATAGAAATGTGCAAAATTATGAACACGTGCTGAAATAATTACATTAAGAGGGGATCCAGCTACATAGTGAGTGTGTTCTACAGCACACAGTAAATGCTTGAATTCTAAAAAAAAAATGTACAAAATTATTAGTGGTTATTCCACCGATTGGAATATGTGTGCCAATATCAATATCCAATATTAATATTGCTGTTACGGCCAATAACCAATATTTATTGATACCATATACATTTTATATATTTCACTATCCTTTCGACGCCTTAAAAAAAATTAACGATACTGCTGACCTCCCTCCCACCTCCAGAAACAATCGGCAATAAGAAGGAAATAAATTTCGATTAATATCGACCTAGATTTAAAGGATATATTAAAGATTTTATGTGTAATAAAGTGGAATGGCATTTAGAAAAGTTTTTTTTTTTTGGTAATGGTAATTTCAGTGCAACTACTGTATGACTGTGGTAATGTTTTCAATAGACTGATTATTCCCAGCTTTATTAGTTTCTTTGGCTGTGTCTTTGCCTTTTTAAAGAATCCAAAGAAATGCATATTTGTCTCATCTGCCTGGCATATAATCTTTCAAATGCAAACTTTCAATGGACTTTAGACTTTTAGAAATATTAGGAACAGCAAATCTTGGGGGGTTTATGGTGAAATTAGTTTTTTTCCTCACTTTCAGATTATGCCCTCAACAGTGCTCACTGTAACATTCAGAGGTTTAGAAATAGGCTTGCAACCAATGCCATCACTGTATGTTGCAACAGTTAGGTTGCAAAGGTTTTGAGTGTAGTCTTTGCTTTTACCCTTCTTGTGCAACACCTTGGTAATAAGAAACATTTGCTGTAGGCCATGAATTGGGACTAAAGCAGCTAGGACTAATGTGAACTGACAGCATGCAGGATTGCTTTCTTAATACTGACGGATTTTAGATGATTTTTAGTCCCAAAAGGGATTTTTAGTCTGTCTTTTTGCAACTCATTTTCTTTGTTTTCAATACTTATGCCTCTTGTCATTTCAACGTCCAGAACTGAAATTAATGAAGCAGAATCAGTGTTGATTTCTTTGCATGAATTAATTACATGGGCACAGTCACAGTTTTCTCGTGAAAATGAAAATTTTTCTAAGAGAAATATTAATACATTCGGTGTGGTTTACACTTTTTTTTCTTAAGTAATGGGTTTTTGATTAAAATCTGAAACAGAATCTCATCAAGATTTCATACAAGTAAAGAGGATCTTTATATATAAATGCAAGCTTTTTTTATTTCCCCCCAGGCTGTTTTTATGGAGGTTGGCAGGAAATTGTGTCTGAGTTCATCTGTTTTATTCACTTTTTAAACCTCATTTTATTTTGGCAGCATTGCCGAGTTTAAACAGACATTCAACAGACAATCTGGACCAAACCGTTCTGAAGACCACAACTATCCCGAGAAATGTTGCCTTACTTAGTGTTAGTCTCTGTGCTGCTAACGCTGCTTGTGTCCGTTTCTTCCAAAGAGTCTTCAAAAACGTTGACGATGAAAGATGTCACTTTACTGTCATTACCATCTGGTAGTATCTGAGGTCAGAGGTGCTGAGTTTGATTGACAATCAAAAACCTCTGAAATTTTCATTAGCATAGTCACAGAGTGTGACTTTATGAACTGTATTTTAAATGGCATAGCAAACCATGTGATGAAAGAGCATAGTTTAGTTCACACAAACATCACATCTGACTATTCACACACATTTACATACTTTCACCAAAGGCCTTAAAAACACTTGGCTATATTCTGGGATTTCAACTTGACTCTTGATCTGGTTAAAAATGACTCCATTTTCCTTGCAGACTGCATCATAGAATCTTCAAGATATGTATGTTTTAATTACCTTGCTTAACTTTTAATAAATACCTGTATTAAATGTGTACTGCTTCATGCAGTGAGATATTGTGTATATACGAGTATAATATAATAGATTCTAATTTTCTAATTGGCTGTGTGGTGTGGCGTCGCCACACGTTCCATAACTTCTTCTCTGATTGGCTGATCAGTCCTTGTGAGGTCTCCTCTTCAGGAAGCTGCGCCTGCCTAACAATAGCTTAGGTCTGACTGAGCCTCAGGTATTACAGAGTTAGAGCCACAAGAACATTTATTCAACAAGTTGGAACCAGGACTGATCACCGGCTCAGGAATCTGTTGGGAAAAATGTTTCGGTTGTGACACTGGTATTTGTTTACAATGGCACGAGACTAAAAAAAGCCACTGGCTGAGCCGAATGTACAACATTTTTTCCACGTTCCATATTGTTGCATTGTGTTTGTGTTGCATGCAGATCGTGTTGTGGTCGCCCTCCTGTGACGTCTCCACCCACTGGACCTGTTACTCAATTCGAAAGTAAAAGCCCTTGAACTGTGTAGAGTCTGGTAGAGCTGAAAAGGGCCACAAGACATTCAAACAAGCTGGGCCCTGGGACAGAACCACTGTTGAAACAAAACCAAAATCCATCAACTCAATAGAGATTCAGAGGGGATAGAGAGTATAAATGCATGTCAGCTCGCTGAAAATAAGCAAAATCCTCTGACCCAAAGTAAAGCACCTTTCAGTGTTCTATCTCTGGCGTTGGACTCGGATGTGTCCGGGTTCCTTCTTCAAGGAAACCTCATAAATTTTAGACTTCTACTCAACTTTGCATTTGATCTCTTTCCTCCAAAAGTGTGCTTTATTTGATTTGAATGTTATATTCACACATAACACGTGCGACTCATCTGAACATTTTAGCGTATTACTGTTACATAATGCAGATTAATCAAACTACCTATTTTGACCCAAAAGCCTCTGTGATTTGGGTTTGACACATGGGGATTGACCACAACTGAGAGCATATTTATACTTCAAGCCTACAAAGAAGGCATTAATCACAATGAGTGTGATTTATAAAAAAAAAAATGTAATCGATTGACAGCACTAATTGTAATACACTGCGTCATTGCATCAAACGGTTGAAGTTAGGGTGGGCAGCATTAAATTCATGACGATAGTATTCCCGTTGGTAGCGGTGGCCCTTAGAAAGAAATGAAAGAGAGTGCCTGGTCGCAGTTTCCGTCTTCTCAAAAGCCATGTCATTTTCTCCTTTCCAATAGGCTTGATGGTGAGGATGACCCGGAATTTGAGAAACTGCATTCCTTCAGTAGTGCGACTGACACATCCACCCCTGCAGAGGGGCGTAGTGACAACAATGGGAGCACAAACAAAGAGGAGCCAAATACAAGTCGACTTGGCCAAACAGAATGTGAGTACCATAAGGTAGAAAGCGAATTTGATACTTCTCTATTCATCAGTCTGAATTGCTGTGCGTTCTTCCCAGCAGCAGATAACAGAGTCTGGAGTGTATCCGAGGTTGCTGAGCCATTTCTGTCCAAAGGAAAACCAAAGCAAGCCTTCCCGAAGGAGGAGGAGGCTGACAGCGACGAGGGAGAGTCAAAGCCCAAGGGAAGTGAAGCCAGGGAGCCTGAGAGAGATGTTTACACCTTCCCTGGAGACTCCGACCCAGAGAGTCCACCTCCTGCTCCCTGGGCTCACTGCACTTTCATTCAGCGGTGCAGAAGAAAGAGGGCGCTGCTCAGACCCTTCTCTGGGATTGGATCACCCGAAACCCACAAGTCGGAAAGACTGAGCCCTCAAACATCGAAAACCAACGAGACTGCGGCGCTCAGTCGAGCAGCAGAGGTCTACGAATTTGAGGAGGTCAGCTTTGACGATGGCGAGACAAAGTTCAGAGACACAGACGGGAAGGAAGTAGAGGCGGAGGAAAGCGGGGAGGGGGCAGGTAACGAAATCTTCACCTGTGTGGAGTGTAGCATTTACTTCAAAAAGCAGGTTCACCTGCAGGAGCACATGACCGAGCACTGCCAGATTTCCCCCGGCGGAGGCAGGCGTTCAGGCAAGGGCAGCCGATTGCGATGCGCCGAGTGCGGATGGAGCCTGCCGAACCGCCCGGCGCTGGCCGACCACCAGAGAAGGCACCAGGAGTCCCGTCTCAAGATCCTGGAGGAGATTGAGAAACTGAACGAAAACGAAAAGGCAAAAGAATCTGACGCACTGGAGAGCAGAGCAGTGAGGCACGGGTCCGCTGACCCAACGGTTGCACAATATACGGGCGAAATGTCAGACGGAGAGATGGGGAAATCTCCTCCTGTGTCCACGGCTTCATTTTCAGTTCAGGACTCAGACCCTGCCATCATTGACGTGGACTCTGTGGCCTCAAGTTCGAGTTCAGTCCGAAGCCCAGCAGCGGCCCACCGCCGTCGCTTTGTCTGCACCGAGTGCAACTTTAGCACAAGAACGTCCCAGGCTCTGGCTAATCACTCCAAGATTCATAAGAGAAAGAAGCAGATCCTCCACCCACACCCCAGTCAGAAAATACTGAGAGAACCTGGAAAGATGTCAACTAAGCCGAACAACGAGGCCAGCCAGTCTTTAACGTCTAATGCACAAATATTGAACCTAGCCCCAGATTGCCGCTACCTCTCCGAGTGCAGATCTCCGCCCAACGCTGCTCCCGTTACAAACCAGGGGAACATCACTGCCTCCGAGGACAGTACGACATCGGACCGCGGTGCCGACAGGAGATTCAGGACAGCAGGGAAGCCTTGCACTGATCGGTCCAAGTTTGATCCTGAGGCAGATGATGTCACCCTGCCTGGGAGTGAAGCGGAAGAGCAGAAATGTGATCTCTGCGATGAACCTGAGCCATCCCTGCGAGAGGCAAGCTCACCTGTGGGAAGGAAGCTGCACAACACTGGTGAGGCTGAAGGGTAGAACACTTTCTTACTTGATGCTCGACTTTCCAGCAGTTACGTTCACCAACATTATACAGGGAATCCAGAAATATTCATACCCCTAGCAGATTTAGGCTATAGGCAATCTTTCAGTTTTACCAACATGTTTCTTCTGAGTGAAAGTAAAATAAACATTTTTGAAGTGGGCTAGTCAGAGTCCAGACTGGAATCTGATGAAGAAGAATCTGTGAATGTAACTAGATATTAGGGTGATATTAGGCCTTCCAACCTCAAGTAGCTCATTGCCATAGATTAATCCTTGGCATTTCAGTGGAAACATCCATAAAGCTCAGCAATTATAGGAAGGTGCGCTGCTTGCTAAACTGCTAATAAATATTTTTCCATTTAATATTTAGAAAGGTCAAAATAATATTTAATGTCATTTTTTTTTTTTTATTAAATGGAAACAAAAGTTGTTAAATTATTTTCTTTTCAAAGCTGACTTTGAAAGTTGACAGGCAGACAGTAAGTTGACTGCCTTGATTAAATGCCTGCATCGTTTCAGAAACAGACACCTTGGTTGAAAAAAAAGAACTTATTTGGCCCATAGTAATTCATATGCAAGAGGTATGAAGAATTCTGGCCCATTTGATGACAGTCCCACCCAAACTGTACTTTGATTTAGCACCATCTCAAAAAGAGAAAATAAGGGAAAAAACTTCAAATTCTATACGTTTCAAAAAGGCTGAACTTCAAGCTAATTACTCCGCATTTCTGCCAACAGGACAAGCTATCAGTTTTACATTTAAATTCTCCAAAGCTCAAACTCCTCCTCTCTGCTGTCTTGCTAACTGCAAACTGCTATCAATCAGCTGGCAACACAATGTAGCATTCAGCTGCTAAAGGTCAGATGTTTTTCTCAGCTGCTGGTGACAAAGCAAAGCAAAGCAGAGCTACAGAAATCTGAGTTGTTCTGATTTTTTTTAACGTTGACATTTTAACTTTTTATTCTTCCACTTCTTTTGCATTCATTAACCAATATGCAGTAAGGGCTTCTTAACGAACTTCTGCTGGAGCTCTTAGTCAAAGCCCATCTATAAGCAATTCTAAGTTATTTCTTACATTGTTGGATTTGACGCCTGTTAATCTCATTCCCTTGTGCTTTTTCTTCTTGACAGAGGAGTCGTCACCACAACACGAAGCAACCTTATCAACACCTGCCAAGAAGAGTGCAAAGGACCAAGACAAACAGGAGGTGCCAAAAGACAGGAAGGTTTTCTTCTTGAGGAGAAGCAGCAGGGTCACGGTAACCCAGGCGCAAACTGACAGCGACGACGATGACGACACTGACGAGGAGCACATGCGGTGTTTCCTGTCAGAAAGCGTTTTCGAGAAAGACGCGGACGAGACCGATGAGGACTCGGAGGCGCTGAGGAGTGTGGAGAGGAAGTGCCCCTACTGCCCCGATCGCTTCCATAACGGCATCGGTCTTGCCAATCACGTGAGAGGCCATCTGAAGCGAGTGGGCGTCAGCTACAACGTGCGACACTTCATCTCCCCCGAGGAAGTCAACGCCATTGAGAAGAAGTTCTCGTATCAGAAGAAGAAGAAAAAAGGTCAGTGGTTCATTGTATGTCATTTTGGTGTGTGTTTGTCTGAATAAGAACCAGAAGTCTGGACCCTAAAAATGGCATAACAACTGATCCATGCCACACCATTCAGTTATGGGTTCATAGGTCATTGGTGCGGTACAGTTAAGGCAGCACTACTGATGTCACACAACGTAGTTCATTGATTAGGGGACAGAAAAACATCACAAGGATGACACATAGTAGCGTGTCACGTTTGTTGTCGCACCACTGTGTTAGTCATTTTTTAGACATTGGGCTCAGCCTGCCGCCCAAGATCCGACCTGTACTGCTTAGTGGAAACAAGGCATTGTCCCCTCAGCCATAGAGGCAACAAATGCCATCCAGCATTTGCAACAAAAGCTAAATCTTGCTTTTTACTGTAACTGTGATGGAGTTAAGCCTACTTTTTGCGGATTTGTTTTTATTCTGCCACTTTTGGGTTTTTTCAGTTTGAACAGCTTGCTTAAAGACTTTACCCATTCAGAGCAGAACTTGCTGGCTTGTCCTGCTGCACAACGCTAGTGCACTTGAGCTTGAGCTTGAGGTGACTGACAGCAGACATTCTCCTGCAGGATTTTCCGTTAAAAAGCAAAATTATTGTTTCCATCGGTTATGGCAAGTCATCCTGGAGGGATTACATTTTCGTTTGCTCTTAATAAATTAAATCATGTTATCTCTAAGGTAATTTTTTTTTTATGACCAGAAACGCTGTGTCAAAAAAATTAAAGGCAAAAGAAATCTGTAAGGGTGCTAATAATTTTGCGTGCATGCTTAATTTGCACCACATATGAGTTTAAAAAAAATCCACATAAATGTGTGCACTGAATTCTTGTTTTTGAAAGAATTTGTTTACTGTATGATCGTTTGAACCTGGAAAAAATTACGCGGTAGCTGCATTGCAATTCCCATTTGTAGGATTTTTTTTGTCTCAACTGTAATGAAGTAGTTAAATACTAAATTATGTCATAAATGTCATTACCAGATTAAAGGCTCTTGCATGAAGTATATAATTGTGGTAACACAATAGCAGCTTTGAGATCTAATCAGGGCCACATGTGTTCGCATTCTTTTAGCTGATGCATCTCGCGTGACATTTACATGACATTCTTTTTGCTGACATACCTCTTAAAGAGAGCAACACATTTGGCCAACTCATCGTTTTAGACTGGGAACTACGTTGTTTGCTAGGGTAGTTTGTTTGTCGTGGCAGGTAAGGTTACAGGAATTATTGTTGTGTGTTGGTGTGAGTTTGAGTCTGAGCTGCAAATAAGACTGTCAGTTTGTCTCGTGGTCTAATTGGCTGTTTGCAGGCAAGTAGTGATGCTGTAAATATGAATATGCCTGCTTTAAATTAAATCTGAAACTTTGCACCCAAATGCGGTCACATTACTCTGACTGCATTCCTTTTGCAAGCTGGAATGCTAGAATCATCTGATTGGAGCAGAATATCCTTGCAACCTGATGAAAATGGATTACAGATGAATCTCAGTAGTTTAGAACATCATTGAAAAGTTAATTACTTACATATATTTAAACAGGCAAGTGAAACACATACGTTATAATTGTGATGTATCCTAAGCATTTATGTCTGTTAATTTTCATGATAAAGTCTTGCAGCTAATTAAACTCTTGAGATAGTGTGTTTACTAGGGGTGTAACAGTACACAAAAATGATGGTTCAGTTCATGTCTTGATTGTAAAGTCATGTTTCAAGAAACTTTCTGTATGTTTTATTCGAGAAAAACAAAAGCAATGCATGTTTTTTCACAACAGTGAATGAGTGTTAATTTTTTTTTCAAAATAATTATTTAGTTTAAGCAGGATGTTCTTGCACTTGAGTTTTGTCAGTAAATGAAGAAAGCATGGGTAAAAGCAAGGGATGGGTTGGATGGATTATAGAACAGTCTGTTCTGTGGGGTGTTGACCCCCGACCCTCTGGGTTGGGCATCAATCTTTGCCTCAAACAGATCAGTTCAAGTACCTTGGTGTCTTGTTCACTAGCAATGGTAGGATGGAGCAGGAGATAGACGGATTGGGGCTTCGTCTGCTGAGACTATTACCATGGCAAAAAAAAATCAAATGTCTCAATTTACCGACTCGTCTACGTTCTCAGCCTCACCTGTGGTCACAAGATATGACTCAAGACTAAATAAACAAAACCTCAGATAGAAGGAGTTGGAATTAGCTTTCTCCATTGGGTGACTGGCCTCACCCTTAGCGATGGGGTGCAGAGCTGCGTTACCCGGAGGTGGCTTGGAGTAGAGCAGCTACTCCACAGAATTGATAAGATCCAGCTGAGGTGATTGAGGCGTCTAATCTGGAAGACTCCTGGGTGCCTCCCTCTGGAGGTTTTTGGGGCATGCCTGACTGGGATGAGAAACCAGGGAAGACCCAGATTACACTGGAGGGGCTAAATATCCCTTCTGACATGGGCTACCTTGGGATGAACAAGGTCAGTGTTCTTGTTTTATGGACCTTTGAATAAGGCCGTAAAAAGGTGCTTGAATTTACTTTGGACTTGTTTTGCTAGATAGGCAAACCAGTGTACCGGTTGTGCTTGAATCATACATGCATCTTGTTTGCAAAAACCTCTCTTGTCTGAGGAACTCCTCTTTACAGTACCGGCGTACATCTGCATAAAGGTATTTGGAGCCGATTGGACAACAGGAGGCTGGGTTTGGACTTTGGCCTATTTTTCTTCATACTCGTGATGCTTACATTTGGGTTGATGTCATTTCAGGTGAGTAATTAGATTTAGCGTAGAGCTAGCTACTTATCTTAGGGATTTTGGGATGAAGTTTTGGTTCGCTCCGCCTTCCTTTCTCCAATGTCAATGTAGCTAAATGAGGAACCAAAACGTTCCTAAATAACAGACTTTAGAGATACCTGGGAGTCGTCCCTGTATTGTTTTGGTGCTGGGTTTTATAGTTGCATCGGGAAACTTAGGATTCCTCTCTTTGGTTCTGCACTCTGCCTCTATAAGTTGCTATACTAAGCAATTTTGATGTGAATACATGTACTGTTACACCCCTCAATTCTGCGGTATTGAAAGCTCCTTAATTAAAAGAATACACCCCACCAATACAGAGTTCTCTGTTAGTGATGTTAGGCTGAATCTCTTCTGATGTATTTCCAGTTGAA
Source organism: Poeciliopsis paucimaculata (assembly GCA_903067055.1). NCBI lineage: Eukaryota > Metazoa > Chordata > Actinopteri > Cyprinodontiformes > Poeciliidae > Poeciliopsis > Poeciliopsis paucimaculata. The sequence goes on from CAEGAD010055280.1 coordinate 24,294, forward strand.
TCAGGTCAATATTATTTCTTATTGAATATAACTAATTCATGACAGGACTAAAGAGATGGAGCTACAAACTGACCTGGGAGGGAAATGTTCTGTTTCCTTTGTGGTGGTGTAGAGGTGTTTTTTATTCTACAGCTGAAATGTTCCCTATCGTACATACGTATTTTACCGTCTTTCAGCATCTATAAACTAAGATTTAGAGAACAAGTGGTAAAAGTTGCCTGAGTCCCTAAACCTCCACTTGCATTCCCTCCTCCTCTGTCCTCAGTTGCCAACTTTGACCCAAGCACATTCAGCTTGATGCACTGCGAGTTCTGCAGCGCTGGCTTCGACACGCGGGCCGGCCTGTCCAGTCATGCCCGGGCTCACCTCCGTGACTTTGGGATTACTAACTGGGACGTTACCATCTCACCTATCCACATTCTGAGGGAGTTGTTCTCCAGCAGGCCAGATCTGGTGATTCCTGTGGATCCCCCACGCAGTCTTGGGAGCTCCTCAGAGGAAGATGAGGAGGAGGATTGTGATGAGGGAGACTCAAAAGATGGAGGAATTATTAAGGTAAAGCTTGAAGGGGAGACGTGTGAAAAGACCCTCCATCCCTCCGACTCTGTTGCCCTGTCTCCAGGATGTCGTCCACGCAGGAAGAAGGGAGCAGGAGTGAAGGACTGTGAAGGTGAGTTTTTATTGTTAAATACACTCTGGTGTTATTCTGACTGGGCGTTCGGCATCTCTTCTTGCAAATTGGTGGATCTTATTTAGATTGGTTAGTTTCCTTGGACATGGTTTTTCAATCAGGTTGAGATCCGGCATTAGGGAAAACCTTTCCAGGAGCCTGTTTTGTCCTTTCCTAATCTGGTTTTGGTGTATGTTTGGAATCATTGTCCTTTTAGAGCAAACCATACTATCCAAGTTTATCTCACCTAAACCGATAGGATATCGGTTTAGCTATTCAAAGTGTCCCATGAACTATGTCCCTGTCCACAGTAGCTGCATTTTCACTGACCATATAATTGTGCAATTCGACAATGAAGAAGAACATGACAGAAAGTAGTTGAAGGAAGATAGAGCGGCATGTTTTTCAGTCACTTATGTGAACAAAATTATTCACGTGTGATTTTAACTGTGTTTCTTATAGAATGGCAAAATTGTATTTTTCCGACATTAGCTGAATACTGATAGTTTTGCAATAGAAACACATGTAGAGAAGCATGTTTTTGCATTGCTGTGGACTGACTGGGTTCAGACCAAGAACCCAGTCAGTTGTTTTGGCGATGGGGAGGAGAGTTGGTCCTGCTTTCCGACACAAATTGGGATTCAATTGTAAATTTGCTGGCATAGTTTGTGTGAACTTAATGACTGGGGGGTATTTATTTCTACACGGCTCGAATGATGTCCGCTGTATTTTTTATGTGTATGCTTAAAAATGGATACACATAAACTTGATGGAATTTTTCAGATACACACCTTGATATACCAAATACTTTCTAGACACAATATGTTTAATTTTAAGCCAAGGGAAATATTGAGGCTTTTGTCATGAAGCAAAAAGAAGTTTTGGTTCTATTAATTAGAATGAGCGTTTCAAACCTAAGAAAATTGTACTGACTATCAGGCATGGTGGGGTGAGAAGCATATTGTGGATCTGTTGCTTTCCACAATGCAGAAGGTCAATAGACTATACTTCCAATTTCATCATCATACACTTAATTCAACAGCTTTATGATTAAAACCTGAACACAATTTGGTGTTTCAACAGGAAAATGATCCCAAATACAACAGAACTGGTATTGGGATGGACAAATCATTAAGTTTCTGGGATAGGACTGCAGGCTGTGGAATATGTGCAGATTGTGTTTAGAAGCCAGAAACCACTCAGTTTAAATGAAGTGCACCAAATCTCCCAGAAAGGGTGGATTTCTGAACGTAGGATTGTGTTAAACATTCCATCGGTTGTTTGTTTTGCGGTCATTTTGTGTGCTTCTGATGGATTTCACAGTTGTTATCTGGAGGCAGATAGTGACTGGAGTTTGAACTTGTTACCCTGTATTAATGCCATGAAGATGCATGCTCATAAGGCAACGGAACATTGTCTTCCTTCTTGCTGCTAATACTAAGAAAAACAGTGCAAGATGAGTGACAGTAGTGCAGTGCCTGAATCAGCAGGGTGAGAAAATATCCCTGGTAAGATACTGTGTGTGTGTGTGTGTGTGTGTGTGTGTAAAGGAAAGTGTCCCCTGATGCCCATAGTTGATGTGGCACTCGCTGCATTTATCCCCACCTCCGCCTCCTCTCGATTGGTCACGCCTTAGCTTCGCGGTGCATATGGGGGCAAAATGGCTGCTTCCACCTCCCCGCAGACCCAAACAATAGCGGAAAAGCTGTCTGCTCTCTGCCGCCGGGAGTCCGATGCACTGCGGACCGGTGAGTACCGCGCGCCCTGATTCCTGCGCAGCGCGTGCCCTTTTGGATCGCACAACGGCGGCGTCGCGCGGCATGTCTCGCGCCGCATCTCCAGTCACATTGTATCCAGACAACAGCCATTAAAAAAAAAAAAAAAAAAAATATATATATATATTAAAAAAGAAAAACTCCGCGTTTCTTCTAACAGACCATGGAGAAAAGGGCTCGGGTGGCGCAGAGACACGCAGGTAGCCCATGACACGCATGTCACGAGCTCATAAGCGGGTCAGTGTTATTGTTTCGGAACCGGGGGCAGAGTTGGTCCCGCTTTCCCACACAAACTGGGACACATTCTTCAGTTGTGAATTTGTTGGCATAGTTTGTGTGTACTTAATGACTGCGAGGCATTTATTTCTACACGGCTCGAATGACGTCCATTGTATTTATTTATTTATTTTTTTTTTTTTTTAACGCTGCGGGATATGTAAAATTACCTACAGTTGCCCAATCCTCGCCATTTTACTGTGCTTTGATTTTTGATAGGAGGACACGCTGTGCCTTTATTTTAAAACAAACTGGATGAGACGTCGTCTGGGCGACGCTGCAACTTTAACGCACTAAAAGTGGGAGCTTTCAGATAATCTCACCACAACTTATCCGGATAACTGTAATGAAAGTGTCACTTTTTTTTTTTTTTTTTTTTACCTGTAAGTGTCGGACTCGCCCACTGTTTCTCCGCCTTAACGGAGACAAAGTCTACTTAGCATTTACTCCAAACACACTCCATTTTTCTATTTAAAGAAATAGTCTGGTCTTTATGTAAAAAAAAACCAACCCAAAAACAATGGCGTAATGTCAGAGGTGTCACATCGCCGCTCTTTTACAGTCAGGCGATAAACTGACAGGCGCAGAGCCGCCCACCAGACAAAAAGCATTGTCTGTCTCCGCGTCTCTTTTGATTTACCGATTTGTCGCAGAAAATGGCACTTTTGTCCCAGGAATGCCTGACTGCGGAGAAACGAGTCTGCCATATTTGCTTCATGCTCTAGTGCAATTATGACCTTTTTTTTTTTTGTGACAGGGATTCTCTCTCCAATCATTTCTGTTTCCTGCATTCCAGCAGGAAAGGTGATGATGTTCTTACTGTAAGGACTGACATATTGCAGGGCAGGGAGCTCACTTTGAGTTAACATGTTTTTTATGCAGTGGTGTCTTAGTAAATTAAAAGCAAATTTAATTTATTGTTTTCATTTACAAAGTGGAGTCATTTATAATAAACAGTCATTACACACAGATATATTTTTGTTGATTTTCATGATCAGTTTATCAGAAAATCATTAAATTATAGCAGTTATCCTAGATAATTACCAAATAACAGGACTTGGTTGATTTTTTTATTATTATCAGTATTGTATTGGGGAAAAGTTCAGTGGAAGGAAAAAGTCTGGTAAAAAAAAAAAGTGTGCATGAGTAAAAGAGGTCACCGCAAGAAAGCCTGTCTACCTACCCATCTGTGCATCTATCCATCCTCATTTATTGCGAATCAGCTGTATTTTCCTAAGTTGAATGTTAATTTGTTCAAAATAAGCTCTTCACATGTTAATTGTAATCTATAACATGTCACTAATGTGTTGTAATCTGTCATTTGTGTTTAATTAGGGGAAGTTTTAGTGAAAAAGTCTACTATAGTCATTGAGCAAAAGCACAACTCTGTTTTGTAAATGATATTTTGATCATAACCTCAATGTCACATGACTGCAGCAGCAAAAAGGGTTGAATTGATGTCACTTTGGATGGGTTGTTATTTCATTCACGATGAATGTCACATGTATGTGCTCTTATTATTTTAAATAACAAAAATACACTTGGATGCAATACATTATCATTTACCATTTTAATTATTGAGCAGCCACATTAACGTCAACATTTATCTGAACTTCCTGTTTTGTATAGGCGATGACAAGGAAGCAGCCGATGAAGAGGATGAGGAGGGTCTGCGACTTTCCTCATTGGATGCTCTTTGCTCCAGTCCTGGAAAAAAGGACAGCCTCTCCCTCAGGGAGGATGTAGACGGCAAGGGTGAGAGCACAGAAATCAGAAATCTACTTCATGGAAGTATTAATACCTCTTAAACTTTCCACGTTCTGTCAACCACAAACTTCTATGCGTTTTAAGAAATTAAAATCCAGTTTATCACAAAATTATGTTATAATAGTTGTCCAACATACTGTTATTTAAGGAGATTATGCCACTCTAGATAATGACCAAAGAAAGTCACTTGGTTTATTTTTCTTATTATACTAGGGGAAAGAGAAGTAAAAGGAAAAAGTCTGGTGAAAAAACAAAAGTTTTGTAAAACCACGACCACACCTTGACACGATAGTTAAGGAAAAGCCCATTTTGCATACAGGTGAAAACTTTTTGAATACCTTTGGCAATTTGAACCACGCATGTAACACAATTTCTCGTCTTTTCCAGTCAAGAAGTGGAAATGTGAGGTCTGTGACTCTCAGTTCGAGAGCAGACGTGGACTCTCCATCCACTCTCGCGCTCACTTGCGCCAGCTGGGCTTCACCGTCTCAGAGAGCGGCGGGTCGGCCATCGAGCTGCTCCACCGGGTAGCCATGGAGCGCAGCATCGACGGCAAAATCAGCTCATCTCTGCTCATGCCCAAGAAGCCCTCCTTGCCCGTCTCCCTCAAAGCCGAAGAGATGGAGGACATGGAGTTGGACGAGAAACCCATTCCTCTCTCCATACTGGCCAAAGCGGCGAAGGCGGTGCCCTCCGGCTCCGCTACGCCCACACCGTCTCCAGGTGCCTCTCCAGCTCCAGCTCATACCAGCTCACCTTCCTCAGTAGTGAAGAAAGCCCCCATTTCATCTCTACTGCCCGTGTCTTCCCTGTTGCGCTCACAAGAGCACAAAGTTGGGGGGCTGAAATGCCTGACCTCTAATCCATCCGCTGCCTCCGGAACTGCAACATCCAAACCGCTTTGGGCTCCGCAGGAGAACGATGCTCCTCTCAACCTCAGTAAGCATCATCACTCTGGCCCAAGACTGAGTTCTAGTAACTGTTCAGTCTTATCAGTGCTAATTCACTGGTGGACCAAGTACTCAGTTTTATCACTTAAATCAAAGTACTAATCCTACTCGTCAAAGTAAAAGTAGCTCTATGAACTTATTAAGTCAAAGTATTAGAGTATACTAATACTTAAGTATTAAAAAATACCTCAAGTATTGAAGTTTCTTTCTCAGCGTAGTCAAGGATATTTGGAAAAATTATCTGCTAATTTGTACAGTTCTTCAATCATAGATCATCAGTCATGCATTAGTTTTGCTTTTTCTAGGATTTCTTGACAATCAAAGACATTTTAAAATTTTATGCGTTATTCATTCAGGGATACACTGTGTAGTTTTATTGTGTATCACTGGAGCAAAATAGACTCAAACTACACAAACAAGGCCAGTGGAGGTAACAAGTAACAAAAGCCTTTGGAGAAATGTAGTGGAGTAAAAAGTATGATTTTATCATTATATTATAGTGCAGTGAAGATCTTAAGTTTCCCAAAAAATGCTACTCTAGTAAAATTTTCAAAAACTGCACTTCAGTCCAGTTTTGACTTTGACTTTCTCTGGTTTTAGTTCAATGATTTCCTGTTTGTTTGCAGCACTGGATATGGACTCTGACAAGGACATCGTTTGTCAGCTGTGCGGCGCCTGGTTTGAGACTCGAAAAGGCCTATCCAGCCACGCGCGAGCCCACCTGCGACACTTTGGCGTCGAATACTCAGAGTCCAAAAGCTCTCCTATTGAACTCCTGAGCCAGCTCATGGACACAGATGACTTCAAGCACAAGGCGAGTGCGCTGGAGCTGGACAGTCCCACGGAAACTCAGGATGCGTCCCCAGCGCTTTCCCCCGCAAAGCAGTCGCTGCTAACGCTCTCTTCTTCTTCCTCCGCATCACTCCTCTACAAGGTGACCACAGTTGGGGGTGGGTCCAAAGCTACCTCTTCCTCTTCCTCTGCCTCGTCTCTACCAGGTCCGCCTGCCAAGCGTCTCAAGACCTCTTCCATGCAGGTCTTCCGCCTCAGCAGCGGGGAGCTGATGGCCCTTCCACACAGTAAGTGACGCATGATGCAATACCTTGCAGAAAATGTTTCTGCCTCTTGAAGTTCTACATGTTACAACCTCCTTCTGTTAAGATTTTATTTTACTGATAAAGACGAAGTAAAGTGTATTTGTGAAATTGAAAGAAAAGTCTCAAAGTAAGAATTCTCTTGTCTGCTAGATGATCCTCCAAAGGAAATAGGATGCGAGTACTGTGGGGAGTATTTCGAGAATCGCAAAGGCCTCTCCAGCCACGCCCGCTCCCACCTGCGCCAAATGGGAATTACTGAGTGGTCTGTCAACGGTTCTCCAATAGACACATTGCGGGAGATCATCACCAGGCGAGGCCTGCCCTGCGCCCTTCCAAATCCTCTCAAATCCCCCCCGTCGTCCTCTCCGGGACCTCCTCGCTCTCCTCTGTCGCCTTCTTCGTCTCCACTCCTCAGCCGCCTGCCTTTCGCCTTCGCTCGCCCGTCCAGTCCTCCTCAGTCAATGATGTCCAAATCCAGCTCAGCTCCACCGATGTCTCCAAGCGGCCTGGCTCTCAAGCCAAAGCCGGAGCCGGTGCAGGTGGAGGTCACTGCACTGGGGTCTGTGGGAAGAGCCGGAGGTTTTCCGGTTGAGCCGCCGAGCTCAAACTGGAGCAAGTCTGACAAAGTTTATCCCCTTAACCTGGGTAAATAGAAAATATTTCAGGTCTAATTGTTGTATGTTAATTTCCAAATGAAAATTGTAATATATTGCTTTACCTCCTGGTTTCCTCTCAGCCATGGCCCATGAAGTGGAGCCTACGAGGGACATTCGATGCGAGTTCTGTGGGGAATACTTTGAGAACCGCAAAGGTCTGTCCAGCCACGCGCGCTCCCATTTGCGGCAAATGGGCATCACGGAGTGGTCTGTCAATGGCTCGCCCATCGACACCCTGAGGGAAGTCATGCACAAGCGACGGTCCAGTAGCTCATCTCGCTTGGACCAGTCAGTGAAGAAAGAGTCTAGGCAGGGATCCAACAGTCCCCTGTGGGAAAACACGGCAGGAGCCCGTGGCTCAGACGGTTTGGGTGTTTCAGGCTACCAGTCCTCCAAGTTTCGTAAATCTCCTCTCAGTTTGGTGCAGTCCGGGTCGAGGATGCTCAAGCAGGGCCTCGGCCCAGTGGGTCCATCTGCCGCCCAACCTGCAGGGAAGTTATTCCGATTGTCCCCTCTGGCCAAAAGGCCCATGTCGGAAAAAACCCAGTCAGCAGAGGCCATTGCTTCACACACACATCGACTTAAGACTTTCCCATCGCTTCCACCCGATTTTTCCTACAAAAGGAAACCTTCACCAGAAAAGCACGGACACCAGGGTAAGCTGCAGCCATCATGCTCATGCAGAGCCCCTTCTAATTCCGATCATTCGTCCCTAAACAAGAACTCTAATCCCTTTCTGTGTTCCTCAGACCCCAGTTGTGAGCTGTGCGGTTTCTACTTTGAGAACCGTAAGGCTTTAGCCAGCCACGCGCGAGCCCACCTGAGGCAGTTTGGCGTGACTGAGTGGTCTGTGAACGGGTCGCCTATCGAGACGCTGAGCGCTTGGATACGGAGCAGACCACAGAAGGTCCTGGAGATGCACCGCAACTACATGCAGGGTAACCGCTCCTCCCTGAAGAAGGTAAGGACCGCTCGGTCTTTGCTGGAAATGCACCGCCGAGGTAGAAATTAGTGCATGGCAAATCATTAATGCCTGTTTAACTTTAGCTGTTTAACTTTTTTTTTTTTTGTCAAGTGGTTTTGGCAAAAAAAAAAAAAAAAATCACTTTTAGGAAGGTGACAATAGGACAACCACAAACTGGGTTTTGGAGGGGATTTTAGGTGATAAACCAATACAAAGTTGGTTTAAAATTTGAAGTGTGCGTTTTGCATTTGTATTCAGCTTACTTTCTTCTGATACCATCAAATCAAATCTAGTGGAAATGTTTGCCGTAATAGTGACTTGAGTGAAGTTTTGTGTAAACTTATATCAGTTTACAGTCATATTCAACTCAAGATCAGAATATTTTTTTAAAAATCATTTGTTTTTGTGTCAGTTCAATAAGTGAAACACACTCTATACATTAATTACAAATACTGATGTTTTCAATTTTATTTCTGCTGATTATTATTTTTTTGCTCTGATGATGAAGAGGTTTACCTCTCAGCAGAACAAGAACCTTAAAAATACAACAAGAGCTACAATAATAGCTTTTTTAAAAAAGATTATTTTCGTTAGAGAATATTAATGTGTCAGAAAGGCCCACCCAAATTAAATTGGGAACTTGTGGCAAAACTTACAAATATCTGATTAAAGGTAGTCTTCATCAAGTCTCACAAAGATTATGATTTTGCAGAAAGAATGGACAAAAACCCCCTTGTTTAGAGCCGCAGCTTTATTTGGAAAACTAATGTGCGCAGGTTTTCCTTTCGATACGCATCTACCTGCGATACCGAGTTGTTCAATCACATAAAATCCCAGGAAAATAAATGTCACATCCAACATTTTTCATAAGGATCTCTAGATGAAGGGCAGTTCTCATTAAATGCAGGTGTGTGGTTTGATTTTTGATTAACTGGCTCGTTAAAGAACAAACGATCAGCGCTAAAAATCCTTGTTTTCTTAGCAAGTAACCAGGTAAATACATAGTAAAATTTGATAGCCTGCTGTGCTGTTTCTTCAGTTTCCTCCTTCCAGGGTCTTTAAACAGCCTTCCTGCTTTCAGATCAGTCAGGCCTCTGCTGGCGACACGACAGACATTTTGTGTCCTGGAAAGCTGCAGACGTGTTGTCTCGCAGCTCAGAGCTTTACTGTTGATCCTGTGTCTTTACTCCCCTGTAAAAAAAATCACTGTGAGGACAGATGCCAAAACGACTCTGCTATTCACTTGATAGTTACCATAGTAACCAGGGTGCCTGGCAGCTTATGTTTCATCTTCAGATAAATTATAGCAAGCTGTTGATGGAAGAAAATGTGTCGAGTCCTTTTTTTCTTTTTTTTTTTTTCCTCCCCTGTTCTGAAATTAGTTTCTGGTGCATTTGCGTCACTCTCTCTCACACCTTTTCTCCAAGCTCTGATTTGAAACACATACGGAGCAGAAACTACTCTTTAGATATCTTTGGGATTATATTACAAAGGCTTGTTTTCTTTTTTTTTCAACCCAACTAATATGCAGGTATCAAAACTGCAGCAATGTTAAACATAAAATAATTAGAAACCTATTTTTTATTGTTGCTATTGAGGCAACTAAAGGAGCGAACCACAGAGGTAGAGATCGGTTTTAAAAGTTATGTTTTTACCGAGCAATAGCACACAGCCTTGGTGGTGCTTGTGTTCAAGCTGATTAGATGTTTCAGGGTGAAGTTGGGTGGGGTTGTGATGTGAGGGGTGTGATGCCGTCTGTCTAATAATAGGGATGATGTGTCCTAGAGGAGCGTCTTCCATTCGTGAGATAGTACTAACACTTGTTTGAGTGCCCTGCAAAAACATCCACACCCCTTTCTCTACATTTTTTGTCACATTACAATGTCTTTTAAAAATAGGACAGGACGTATTAACAAAAACATTTACATGGAAATATATAGGATTATAGCCAAATGACTAATTTCCATCGTTTGTCTCATTGGCAAGTTGATGTTAACACACATAATAAAAAAACAAGAATGAAAACAAATTAACACGACTAAAAAAAAACAAGTGGACATAATCCAGAGATATGTTCAATGTTGACATTTTTGGCTTTCCAATTTATTTGTTAGGCCAAAAGAGAGTTTTTCTTCACATAAAAAATCTGAAAGTTGAGGCTTGCATTTGTATTCGTCCTACCTGAGTCAACACTTTATAGAAACACCTTTCCACCGGCTTTTGAGCATCTTGAAACTGAAATGTTTCAAGATGCATTCCATACGTCTTTGCAAAATAGTCGAGCTCAGTTAGATTTAATAGAGATTTAATTGCTCTGTAATTTATCTCCCTATTTACTTCAGATAAACTCTAAACCAGCTTCTCTGTCCCCACATTATGATGCTACCACCATGCTGGGGATGTGTTGATAGGTGTGCAGTTACTAGCATAAGTTTTGATCACCTTTATTTACACTGAGGTTAATTTACACACTGGTAACTTCTGAAGGCTATTGCACGCACTGGACTTTATTCATCGGAATCAGAGTAAAGAGTGATTTCCTTCTACTTCTTTTTGAATCAAAGTCATTTTTGTAACTTTCAATTTGCACTTTGTAGATATTAGTAATTCTTATGATATCTATCACATAACATGCTATAGTTAAACCATTCTTAACATAATTTATAAACTGTTGAAATCTTACAAATACAAAACAACAGATGTAGTAATAAAGCCATCTTTGTAGTCTGTTAAATCTTTCTGTACTTGAATGCATTTTGTTTCCTGCGCATTAGCATTCCTTGCTGTTGTGCATGATCAGAATGTCAGATGATTTTTATTTATTTTTACATTCAGGTCAGAGAGTTGAGTGTTTCTCCATCTTGGAGGGTTTTGAGGTCCATCTTGGCTCGCTTGTAATTTTGTTAAAGCCTTGCTATTTTTCCGTGCTTGCGGCTTGAGTAACTATTTGGCGTCCGTAGCCAGAAATTTGCTGTTATTTAGAATGTCCAGCGTTTGCACTACTTTTCTGTCTGGCAGGAGTTCACTTTCAGTTTTATCTAACGTGTACGTGTGCCAAATCTTTTTTTTTTTTTTTTTTTTCCATTATTTCCACAGTTACCCATAGCATGTCACAGACGCCGAGGGTACACTTAGGATTAAACGTTCAATTAAAGTGTTATTTTTTAAAACCTTTTTCTGAAAGGAAAATGCAACACCTCTACAGGTTCTACACTTCTATGATATACGTAGTTAATTCAGCTTCTTCTGCGGCTGGTGTGTGCCAGAAGCTGACACACAAACTCACTCTCTAAAGCTAAACCAGCAGGTTCCTTTTAACGTGCTACACAGATGGTGCCTGCATTTTCACTTATGGTTATAAATTACGTAATTTGGGAAGTGGCGCAACAACATTTGCTGAAAACTGTAGTTTGTATTATACAGTAAGAGAAACAATGGCTTGTTGTTTTGGTTTTCTTTTTTCCCCAGAGTTCAAATTTTTCCTCATTAGTAAATAAAATACCTACTTTGTACCATGTTCAGCTATACAATCATGCTATTAAATGTAAGTATCGAGGGAAATAAAGCGGGGGAAATACATTTTGAACAGACTAACCTTTTCTTTAATTAAACATGTTTCTCATGGGGCTACTGACATGAAATTCATATTAGATATCAGTAACAGCCCAAGTGATCCTCACACATAGAGATATGAACATGAAAAAATTTGTAGAATAATTAAAGTTGAGTATTGGACACACTCACTGAGCTTTATTTAATCCCAGCGCCTCTTAAGGGTTTTCCAAATGTTTTTCTTCAGCAGTGGAGTCTTGTGCTGTAAATGTTCACAAAGCGCACTATTTATGTCCTTATCTTCTGAAACGCTCAGTGGATCTCATCAATTTCCAGATGGTGTTGACTTGGGTATGAAAACCCCTCTTTGAGTTTGTAACTACATGCATTTCATCCACAGCTGCAGACTCTTTAAATGGACGTGATCCATATTCAATAATCTCTGGAAACAGTTAGCAATTAATTCCCCACACTGTCCAGATTCATGCACCAATATTGTTTTAAACCCCGTAGTCATATTCATCACTTAGCTCTGCCACACCTGGCTAAAAAAGTTTTTATTTTCCAGCAAATAAGTAGACAAGCATAGATATATTTAGGCTAATGAAATCTGACACTGCCAAGAACATTTTTATTTAATTTTTTTTTGCACAAGTGTATGACTAATAATCCTGGACACCGCTTGATTTTCTCTACACTAATCTGAGCTCATCCTACACTCCTTTCTAAATTAAATCTCCAAATCAACAGATTTTCTACAGGTTTGATACGTTGGGCTCGCTTGAGTTGTAATTGGCTCTAGAAACTCTCCCGATGATTTCTTTGACTCCTCTGTCACCTGGACTTGGGAGGGTTATGGTGAAATGCTGTTCTTACCACTTCCTCATTGTGGCCCTAACGGCGCTCGCTGGAACATTCAGAAGTTTAGAAATAATGTCTGTAACCCATCAGTATGTTGTGCAACAGTAAAGTTGCGAAGGTACAGAGAGAAAGCTCATTGCTGTTACTTATGTGTCTTGCGTGATAACATGCTAATGAGAAACAACCTGTTACTAATCCAGTCTCTGATTAGCACAGACATCAGGCAGAATTGCTTTCTAAATACTCAGATTTCAGTTCATTCTACATGGTTTTAATGACTTTTGTGACGGTTTATTACACATAACTTAATGCCTGGTATAATTTAAGTGACACTGCTGAAATCAATGGAAATTTCATGTCAATATATATTTATAGAAAAATATATGCGTATAATATTTATTTTCTCTGCTTTATCCCGTTTTCTTTCACTTGAACAAATCTAACCCAACATGGTAAGGCATCCAAACCCACCATAACGTTCCATAAATGAATTTTAAAAATAATAAGAAACAACATGTTTTAACCTAAAAGTCACCCGCTGCTGCTGATCATGAAAATATATTTATTTTTTAACGTTTGAACATATTTTGGAGACGAGGGATCTTAAATAAAAGCCTGACCATCTGGTTTTGTTTTGTTAAGACTAGATATTCAGATTGGATTCTTGCTCATTTTTTTTCTCTGGCTATGATAAACTCAGTTGTAGATTCCTAGCTTTATATTAATCATATTCAGAGCTTATATATGTTATAAAATCTATTTGGAACATCGTCTTGGTAGCAGAGTTTTACTTACAGCGCTGCTGATAGATCACTTATTTTTCCGTGTTCCAGAAGACGAGCTCACCTCTCACCTCGTCTGTGGATTCTGATCATGTCCTCCCAATCTCGTCGCAGAAGGCCCACTCCTCCTCGTCCCCTTCTTCCTCTCAGTGGTCTTCTTCCCTGGCCGCTAGCCTGGCTCGGCCGCGGAGCCAAGAACTCCGCCAGGGCTCCTCCGGGGCTGTCGATGAAGAATCGGGGGCCGCCACGCGGCCGGCTCCGGCCAGGGCTGGCGCAAGCAGCCCCACCTTCTCGCGCCTCGGCAGCAGCCTTCAAGCACAGGTGGCCCGCAGCGAGCTGAATGTCCGCCTGCCAAGAGGTACGCAGGGAAACGCAACACTCTGCGGCACCTGAAATATTCAGGTGTAGGTTTAGTAACTTCAACAAGTTTCAAAACTGGGTCTGTTATGATAAACTTTTCTGGACAATAAATTATCCCAGAAGTCATTGCGACAAACGGTAATATTGTTCTTTTTAGACCATTTTCAAGTAATATAATGGCAAAGGCATAATAATGCAAGAACACATTATCAACTATCAATTAACTTTAAATTCTAATGAACATTTAATGCTGAAACATTTTCAACGTCTTAATTAAACCAACAAAACAACAGAAACAACAAATCAAATTCTGAATGGTAAACAAATTCATTCTTAATATGACTTGTTGCACCAGACTGAAGACTTTTGTGACTTTTGGCAGAAAGAGAGAAAAGAGAAAAACAATAAATTATGCAAATGGAAATCATTGAGTTTGTTTTGATTTATCATTTCATTCATTGATTTATTGATTGCAGGCCTACAATTGTAGCTTTTAAAGATAACAGTTGTGTGCTTAAGTAATTTTTTAGATCAAAGCAGTTTTTTTCTGTGTACTGCCAAAGTATATGAAGTTGAAAAGGTTATTATTTCTTTTGGTAAAATTTTCAAATTCAAAAACGGCTATTTGTTCATATTTTACCAGTTCATAATTATGCCGTTTTATCAACGTCACACCACACATGAACACATGAACTGCTTTATTTCTGCTCCGTCATGGCTGTTGTTTTGTCTTCTGTGTTTTGGATTCACCAACCGTGTTTCTGTCACGTCACTTTCTGATTGGCTAAATGTCACACTATACAGGTTGATTGCCTCACATGCTGCGATATCGAGCCAAGACATGTTGAATGTCTCCAATTTTAGATTGCCATGGTCTTGTCGTCCATCCAAGTGGACAACATTCCTCTTAACACACCACAGATATCTCTTAAACCATACCGATAATCAGAGCATCCTTAAGAATGTTAGCTTTGATGTTAACTACATTGTTACTTCTAGATGTTGGACAAAGGTTGGCATTTTTACTGTTTTCTCCAGTTATTTCAGTGAAAGCATAAATTAAAATCAATAAATTTAAATAAATATGACTAAATGGTACAAATCAGACTTCTTTGTGTGACAGGTGTCCTAAAGAAGCATTCTACCAAGGGGAATGTTTTTATAGAGCAGTGTTTGTATTTGGGGGGCTATAATTGTTGTGACACATTGGCACAGCCAAACAATTACCTAAAAAAGACAAAATAAAGAATTGTTTATCACAAAAGTACCACAAAGATATTGAGATGAAACTTTAAGACCATATTGGCTAAACCAAATGTGTACAGAAAATAAATGCATAAATAATCGAAATCTTACTGGCAGAACATGCAAACCAAAAATGTGTTATAGCCCTTAGTAACTTCAACAAGTTTCAAAACCTCCTCCATCTTGATTATCGACATGAATTTTGTTCTCTCGCTCTAAGGTTTCGAGCGTCGGCCTTTGAAGCACCCATCCTGCCCAGACGGAGCCGACAGGGACAGTGGCTCTCCAAAGCCCCCACGCACAGGAACCGTCCCCTCCCTGGTACCCAAGCCACCTTCCTACCCACTGGTCAAACTGGTGGGCAAGTTCTACACCCTGAAGTGCCGGTAAGGAAAACCTATGAGCTCAGTTGTATCCATGAAAGAGAGAGACACTCTGGGCACTAAGGGTGTTTTTTGACACCTGATAGTCTGGTACTTTGACTGGGGACCAAAACTGCGACATTTGTTACATTTCCAACTGGTGCGGTTCTCTTTCACGCTGCACTGTGGAACCAAACTCTTTGAGTCGTATGTGACTCTTTGTTAATCTCCTTGCCTGTGGAGGCACTGCACCAAGAACGACTGAAGAAACAATACAAAAAGACACCGAGCACAATATCCTTCTACATAAAATGTAAATAAGAATGGAGTCAGATTTTAGCAGATTTTCCTTTTGTCTTTGGCAAAAGATTAGTGCTTGTGTTCCGCTAATCTCTTGCGTTGGTTTTGGTTGTAATTACCCAGAATGCCCAGCTTTAGTATTTTGGTCCGCCTGGTTTTCACATTTGCACCGGAGTTCACTTTTTTGGTCCTCATCAGAGTTTGATTTATCGCATTCCTTCCTCCCCAATCGAACTGGATTTTGTAGGCCAACAAACAAGAGTTAGATTAAAGCGGAGTAAAAGGGATTTAGTGTGAACGCACCCTTAATATTGGTAATATTGAGACTATCAGTTAAAGAACTGTGTGGCTGAGTTTTAAATAGTGCCTTTAATCCTCAAACTGCAGTTCCTTCCTCCTCTGCCTCTAAAGCTTTTCTCCACTTTAGCCGCTGATGCAGTGTGAAGTATTTTGTAAACTTTTGGGATTCTCAGGCGACACAAAAAGTGCTTAGGTTCTGATGTAACTGCAGTAAAAAAAAACCTTAAAGAATTTAACTTCTCCTAAGGGAGAAAGTGGCCCAACAACATCAACTGCGTCCTGCAATGTTCTTATTTCTTTTACTCCAACAACTGCTTCTGTTATATTGTGGCTGTATTCAGCAGTTATGTTTGTTTGTTCTTCGTGTTATTCAGGTTCTGCGAGGTGGAGTTCCACGGCCCTCTGTCGGTGCAGGAGGACTGGATCAGACACCTCCAGCAGCACATCTTCAAGATGAACTACAACAAGCCTGCCGCTCTAAAAGCAGCCACCGCCGACGGCCACAACCCAGCCGACAACTCGACCCCGGTCCACGCCTCCGACCCCAGTTCAAGAACTGCCTCCACCCCGACCCGCTCCACGGCTCCCAACAGCCGCTCCCCCACGCCCGTGGCGGAGTTCGCTCCCACCGTAACTGCTGAAGAGATCACACAGGTCTCGGAGGAGCAGGCCGCCATAATCCCCGCTCCCATTCCTCTCCCCACACAGACTGTGTGAGCCCGAGCTCCTTTCTCCTTGCTCCACCTCACTTGTTTTGTTCGTCCACCACTTTTTCCTTCCTGGAACCTCCAGAAACTGTAATAAGAGAGGAGCTTTCTCCATCATAACAGCCCTTTTGAAGCCCCCAAAGCACATTTCAAGCACCTCTAGGCTGTTCCTAAGTCCTGTTGCCAAGGGAACGAAGCTTTCCCGGCTCCGGTTTGGGGATGGGTGATAATGGGAACTGTCCGGGGTCACAAGGAGAAATCAAATACTACTTTGTGTTTGCCTTGTTTATACTGAATGTTCAAATATTACTGTACCTTTCCCAATCACTGGGACACTAAGAGGCTAACATGAACCCTTTATCATACTTTTACTGCCCTGCCTACTACAGCTCAACCCTCCTTCCTCACACAATCAAGACTTGTGAGAGGATGGGAATCCTGACTGAATTTCTAATCGTGCTTGTCTCACCGCTGAGACTTTTAGGCGTGTGGTAAAACACTTGGTGTTAAAAAGGCACTTTTAAATTTGACACTGTCGTCCTGCACTTAATGAAACAATTTACATGTGTTAAAGTGAAATTTTGGAACAACAGGTAGAAGCACATAACTAAGGAACAATCACTCAGATTAACCTTGTCGTTGTAATATTGTCCCCCTCCCCCAAAGTCTACATATATTTAGCTTGAATGTAGCGATCTTATATACATATTAATACACAGACATACAGTCATTTCCAAAAGTATGCACACCTTTAGAACTTTTTGATTTGTGTCATAAACGTTAATGCATTTTATGAATGCGAAGTGAAAAGAAAATTGACCTTAATTTTCTGCAAATAACACTAATGCTAAAAACACTCGTTTTAATTCAATTCAGGTCGAGTTTGCTTTTCAGCAATTTCTCCTATTGAGCATGCATGTGGTGAAAGTAGAAAGAAAAAAATCCCCTCCAACAGGATTAAGCTGCATTAGAACCAGGCTCGGTTTGCCCAACTGGGGCTTTGAAGATACAAGACTCACTCACAAACAAAAAAACAGAAACACTGATCCAGGAGTACTTTCTATGCCAGCTAGGACAATGACGCACCGTAATCTGCGGACTATTGAATGTGACTGAATATATATATATATATATATATATATATATATATATATATATATATATATATATATACACACAC